>JAOQMM010000173.1:9822042-9839259 GCA_027563515.1 Erythroxylum platyclados | reverse complement strand
CCTATTCCCTGATAACCAGAATAAAATATATGAATTTACTAGTACCTTACTATTTTATCAAGAGTTATTTATCAAAGCCATTTTATAATGAACAACTAAACGCAAATTTCTATAAGTAATAATAGGGGGAAATGCAACTTGTGTTTAAAGCTTTTTAGTTTTCAATTTTCAATTTTAGTAAATGTTGTAGAAGTGAAACCTTGAGGTGTCTCCTAAAATTTCAATCATACATATAGAGAGAACTAAAAGCTTCATATGTGATTTGTTTGTTACTAACTATTTAAGTTATTAGGAGGTATAATTTTGGATTTCATCCATTTTCTACCAAAATGCTCAAAATGGGGAACTTAATTTAAGTCTTTATTAAATGGGGAACTTAATTCAAGTCTTTATTAAACAAGGCTTCTTATCAACTAGAGCTTCAGTTTATTGGCATGTTGGTTTAAATAGCGCATATCGGAGTATATCTTCTGCTGAAATTCTTGCTGAAATTCTATATGGAATTTCCAACTATTAGAACTACATCTTATTAGTTGCAGGTTAATTACCATCAAATCCCTTAATTAGTGAGAAAGAAGTTACAATTTCTCCTTATTCCACCTTCTTTGTCAATTGTCTATATTCAAAGACTATTGATCGAGTCTAAAAACCTTCAGGTCTACTGACAAATAAGCACTAAGTACTATTTAAACAGTTTGCACCTTGGAGTATCACCAAAATAAACATCCTAGATATTAAGAATCCAAAATTCATTCAAGAAATTCCAGCTATATGAATTTAACAACACTAATAAGCTGAATTAGGAAAAGCCCAAGAACCACGGATGAAAACATGTAAAAACCCAATAATCATCTTACAATTCAGTTGGAAGAAGTCTGAAAGTAGGTAGGAAATGAAAATTCTCTAAATGAGAAAATGAAGCAGAGGCGAGTGGAGTTGTAGAGGGAGGACTGGAGAGTGGAGAGCAAGGAGTTGCATAAGGTAGATGAATTGTAGATTAATTAAAGTGAAAAGAAAAGATAACCTAATAAAAGAGTGTTTGGCTGTTGAAACCCAGATATCAAACCGAACAAAGAAAATATTTAAAGTTTAGTTCAATTAGTTTTATATCGCTATAAAACCAGTATATAATAAATAAGAAGTAAAAATTAAGAATACATAAAACTATTGTATAAAATAAAATACTTTATTGAAATAAAAATGCTCTGATAATGCCTATTAATATATATTAAACTAATAATAAATATCATAATTTAAACTAAGATTGAGTCTAACATCAAATTTAAAATAATAATAAAATAAAAATTGTATTTCTATATTATCATTTATTTAAAGACTCTAAAATTGAAGTAAATTTAAAGAAAGTTAATAGAAAGGACTCTAGTTTTATTCTAACTTCTTTTTTAATGTACTTTAAACATACTTCTTTATAGTTTAAATTTTATTTTTAACACATTCTTAAATTATCTTTAAAAAAATTTCTTATATACAACAATTAATAATTCAATTTATTAAACAAATTAAAATAATAATTAGTTTGAACCTAAAATTTGACAAATATAATTTATAAGTAAGATTAAACAAATATAGTATTTTTAAGAATATAAATAGTAATTCATTTTTTAACAATAATAATTTAAAACAACATTTTTAATTAAAATATAAAAAGATAAACAAACAATATAAATTTTGAAAAATATAATTTATTAGTTAGATAAAAAACAATAAATTCATTGAAAATTAAAAAATATATGAAAATTCTGTCTTGGGAAAGAGGAAGCTTGTGAATTGACTAATTAATATATGATCACATTCTCGAGAAAAATAATAAATAATAATATTTATTATCTCTTTTTCGTGTTATTAATTTTTTCAAATTTTTGGTTCTTCACTTTTTAAGAAAACCGATCAGCTTATTGCTTAGTTTTTTCTCAAAAAAGTTATAAACACAAATCAAACCGAAAATTAAGCTGGTTCATATTTATTCTAATCAAACCGGCCAGTCCGATCCTGTTTTAAAATTAAGAAACAAGGTCATTTTACTTTACACTAGGTAAAAACGATGTCATTTCACAAATATGTCAACACTAGATCTAGGTCCGGTCAATGAGATGGTTTTCAGAAGCACTTTAGTAGCAGACCTCTTGTATGTACTTATTGTGGTGATACTTAAGGATGGGAAAAGAGTATGGGTCTGACCCGACTTAAAGTCAACATGACAGTCTGATTTTCTCAATCTGATGGGCCTTAGGTTAGGCTCAGACTATCGAGACTCGGTAATGCAAAATGATGTGTCAGGCTCGGACCATCGAGACTCGGTAATGCAAAATGATATCGTTTTGTTTCTTAAAAAAAAAAAAAATCTAGTCAGGCAAGTGCCATCCTTAGTGATACTAGTCATAGAATGGATAAATTTTATAAAAAAACTAACCCTTATACCATATAAAAAATGAGACATAAAACTTCTTATTATTACATTAGTAATTGATGAATATATATATAAAGAATAAGAATCTTTTTTGAAAAATTGTTTGATCTTATCTAACTAAACACACGTACATATTAATTATTAAACCAACAATTTATATATCTATTTGAATTCATTAAACAATCGGGGCTTGGGTTGGGGTACTTAGATTTTGGAGTAAACGCCCGTAATTTTTGTGGATGAAAATCGTCTTGAAGAGGGTATTAATTTCCAAGAATAAAACCTCTGTACCTTCTTCTGATCTTAGAATGATATTTGGCACTTATCATGTAAGCGCAAGGCATTAAGAATAAATACTGCGATACATAAAAAAACAGGCTTCCTATATAGAGTTCAGGTACAAAGAAGAAAAAAGTGTTTCAGATTTGGTGTTCTAAGGCTTGCAGTGAGTGACGGCAGGTACACATACTAACCGTAAATATTTGTCATGTGATGGTTAGTTTCAACTTGATAGAAAGGGAGAGGGAGTATTTTAGTGCATACAAGCCTATTTAAAACTTTTTTTGTTAAATAGGGATAAAATTATATACTATCAAATCTTTTTAACTGTCACATTTTAGTGTGAGTCCTACTGAATATTGTTACTGTAACAAAAAGGGAATGGGAAAATTAGCAAGAAGCCAATACCAAAAAATACATAGCGGAGTCCCACACGATACAAGTGGCTGTAAAATTTCGCATTTGCAATGAAAAAGAAAAGCCAGAAAACAGCCTGAATGCTGAACCACCTCTCACTCACGCACCCGCCTCTTCAGTAAAATAATGCCTAATCCGTTTCCTCCCTCATTAATCACTGTTCCTTTTCTGTTTCAAAATGTTGCGTGAAGGGTTATAAGTTTTAAAGATTTTTACAAAGCAAAATAACAGAAAACAGCCTGAATGCTGAACCACCTCTCACTCACGCACCCGCCTCTTCAGTAAAATAATGCCTAATCCGTTTCCTCCCTCATTAATCACTGTTCCTTTTCTGTTTCAAAATGTTGCGTGAAGGGTTATAAGTTTTAAAGATTTTTACAAAGCAAAATAACATAATGTCTGAGCCCGGGTTCGAACCGGGGACCTCTAGTGTGTGAGACTAGCGTGATAACCAACTACACCACCCAGACGCTGATAGTGACGCTTCAGTTTAAATAACAACTTGATCGAGGCTTCTTTTCTAAAAGCCCGAAATTGTTTCAAACCGCGTAAAACGTCTACAAATAATTAAAGAACGTCGGTGACTTTGCCTTTCAGGAACATGCTTTCTTCAAAACTTGACTGGCCTGTACATCAGACCGCCGAATCTGGAGTATATAAATCACAGGGGAAGGCTTTATCTACGACGATTTCGGACAGGTTGGCGGATATTTGAAGGAAATGGTGTTCAAATGTCAAGGAAATTGTAAAGAAAGTATAAATGATGTTCTTTCTTTTCTCTTGAGGAATAAAATATTGGGTCAGCTTGGTACGCTGGATTTGAAAGGGGGCATGGTGCGGATTTACCAGACTTACTGGTTATCCAATTCAACCCACGTTCATATCTTAAGAGTTTTCTTAGGTATAAGAGCTCTAATAGAAAAGAAGAAGAAGAGAGAGGAAGACGAGACATGGCAGAAACCATCATTTCTTACACTGCACAACCAGTTCTTTCTTTAGCTATCCAAAAAATTGGCGACTTTCTCAACCAAAAATCAACCTCGTTATTCGGTGCAGAGGAGGAAGTCAAACGCCTACAAGCTGAACTTAAGCGCATGCTCTGCTTCTTAAAAGATGCAGACCAAAGACAGGATCAAGATGAACGTGTCCGCAACTGGGTTGCTGAGATCAGAGACCTAGCTTACGACACAGAGGACGTTATCGATACTTTTCTTCTTAAGGTTGCAGGTACAGGGGATGGGCTGCAGAGATACACAAAGAAGATCACTTCCATATTCTTCAAACCCAAGTTACACAGCAAGATCATGTCGATAAGGAGCAGGATTCAAGACATTTCAGCTGGTATGCAGATTTATGGTATCAAATTTGTGAGTGAAGGACAGGGGACTAACTGTGGGAGTGAGATGCAGCAACGATTCAGAAGATCGTATCCACATGCAGAGGAAGGTGATATTATAAGTTTGGAGGCACCTATCAGGGAACTTAAGTCACAGTTGTCGGCAAGAGATGCACGTCTGCGCGTAGTTTCAATTGTTGGCATGGGTGGACTAGGAAAAACCACTCTCGCGAGGAAAGCTTACAACAGCGTTGACGTGAAGCGACAATTTGATTTGTGTGCTTGGGTTTTTGTTTCCCAGAATTGTTCCACGAGGGATGTTGTGTGTTCGGTCCTGAGAAAAGTTGGTTGTTCGACTGATCTCTCTGTAACAGAAGCTGAATTGTTTGAGAAATGCTACGAAGTGCTTCAACAGAAACGCTACTTGGTTGTTTTGGACGATATTTGGAGCAGCACAGCTTGGGAAAGTTTAAAATCTGCTTTTCCTAATGGGGTTTCAGGAAGCAAAATTTTGTTCACAACCCGAAACAAAGAAGTTGCTTCATTTGCAGATTCTGATAGCTCGCCAGTAGAGCCACCGTTTTTGACAGACGAACAAGGATGGTTGCTCCTAAACAGTAAGGCATTTGCTGGTGATGTCAATTCTTTGATGGGAGACAACCAACAAGAATTCGACACGTTGGGACAAGAGATGGTGAAGAAATGTGGAGGACTGCCCCTAGCAATTGCTGTCCTTGGCGGTCTGTTGGCGACCAAGAAGTCATTGAGTGAATGGGAAGCAGTTTACAGAAACATAAATGGACAATTCAAGAAGTTGCAGCAACAACATCCTTACGGAGGAGTGTATGGAATACTAACACTAAGCTACTATGATTTGCCTTACCACTTAAAACCGTGCTTTCTGTATCTATCTCAATTTCCAGAGGATTGCGAGATTCGAAAGAGGCAACTGTTACGACTGTGGATCGCCGAAGGCTTTGTACCACAATTAATGGAAGAAGGAAACGAGACAATGGAAGATGTAGCAGAGGAGTATCTGAAAGAGCTTGTAAACAGATGCATGGTTCAAGTGAGTCAAGTGGGGTCCGATGGAACAGGCATGAAAACATTTCGATTTCATGATCTTATGCGAGACATTTGCGTTTCAAAGGCAAGAGAGGAGAATTTCTTCGGAGTGATCGGTCTCTCCGAGAACACAAAGTTTGATGGTTCTTCCACAATTCTACACTCGACCCTTCGCAGAGTTTCTATTCATTGTCAGCACAATGCCCAGTTTGCCAATCTGCCAATTCGAAGCTTCATTTCAGGTAATCGAGATCGACAGCTTCGTTCTCTTTTTTTCTTCAGTGATATAAATCAGTATAATGACGCTAGACGGCCACTAATTTCCATCCTCAAGAACTCTAAACTGCTTAGAGTCTTGAATGTTACGAATCCGTCTCTAGGTGGCAAAAATGTGCTTAGACAAATTGGTAATGAGATACACCTGAGGTATCTTCAACTAAGAACAGAATCGTTCAAGAAGGGAAGGATTCGAATACCGAATTCAATAGGCAACCTCAGGAACTTATACACACTTGACATGAGAACCCGCAACCAGGACGTAAAATTAGATGATGTGGTGTGGAAGTTAGAGAATTTGAGACATCTGGTATTGAACTTTGGGACATTGCTAAACAAAAGTTGGCGAATGGACACCTTGAAACACTTGGAAACTTTGAAGTGGACAACAGCCGAAAATCTAATAAGAAACGACGCAAAGCTCAAGTTGACGAACCTTCGCAACTTGGCCGTATTTTTCTCGACAACGCACGAAATTGAGGAGGTCTTGTCTTCTCCTATATTTCAACTGGGTCGGCTACGTATCCTGAGGATGAGAACTTGGAAGGGTTCTTTTCTAGATCTGAGGCCTCTTGCGCGGTGTCATGATCTCACAAAATTAAGTATACAGGGGAAAATAGAAGAAAAGGTGCAGTATAATTCTGTGTATCGCAACCTAGAATTTTTGCCATTAAGCCTTGTTAAGTTGAGCTTGGAAGCAAGTGGTTTTGAGAAAGATCCAGTGGGTATCCTAGAGAAGCTGCCTAATTTGAGATTTTTGTCACTGGGTAAAGGGTCATTCAGAGACTCGACAATGGTGTGCTCTGCTCATGGTTTCCCTAAACTTGAAATTCTTGAACTTGTTTATATATGGAGCTTACAAGACTGGGAAGTGGAAGAAGGTGCAATGCCATGCCTTAGGAGTTTAAAAATTGTATCGCTGCATGGACTAAAGATGATGCCAGAAGGTTTGATGTTTGTCACTACCCTTCGCGATATCACTCTGACAAACATGGAAGAAATTTGGAGGAGAGTAAAACCAATTTATGGAATTGAAGGAGAAGACTTCTACAAGGTCCAGCACGTAACCTCCATCACATTCAAATGACGGGACTAATCTAACGATAACGCGGTGTATTAGACCTTTTCAAATTCTGCATATTAGGGAGATTCGTATTAGATATTGTTGTTAAACTAATATAATAATAATAATGCATGACATTTGTTTCATTTTACTTCAAAAAGAAGAGTATTGTATCAACTGAAAGTTTTATCACAATACCAAATCTCTCATAAACTTACCAGAGAAGTCTTTAATTTCTGATTTTTGTGTAAGATAGGACAAACAGTAGCTGTACACTGATTTATATACAAAAGACTAAAAACTACTTATTTACAAGTGTGACATGTACAGTCCCGACTCTCTCTGGTCACATATGCACAAGTATTTACAACTTTAGCCTCCAAGAAAGTTCCTAATCCGAGTACAGTACAACTCAGTTTAATTTACTTTAACCACATCTCAAATTAGCTCCTTTAGCTCAACTCCCATAATACTCAGTATGTTCCAACAGCTCTCCCTCAAGTTGGAGTTTGGGAGAATCAACTAAACCCAACTTAAGACTAAGTTGTTGAACACTGGGAAACAAAGGCTTTATAAAAATGTCTGCCAATTGAGCTGAGGAGGAAACAAACAGAGGCCAGATGAACCCCTTCTGGAGATATTCCCGAACAGTATGGCAATCCATATGAAATGCTTTGTTCATTTATGAAACACTGAATTATCTAAAATGTGTACGACTGCCTTGTTGTCAAGTAGTGGAATTGGAACCCGCACTTGAACATGGAAATCCCTTTACAGACAATATAACCATTACAATTCAATCAAGCAAGTACCCATACTCCTATAGTAAGCCTCTGTTGAAATCTGTGTAACAGTAGACTCGTTTTGGTCTTCAAAGACCCCCAAAGCACCACAAAGAAACACACGAAAAACAGATAAAAGATTTTCTGAAAATATTACAAATAGTCTAGTCTTATCACAATATTGCAACTAATTGCAAATCATTCTCAACAGGAAAAGACCAAGGCTTTTGTAGGATATTTACTATAGTGTTTCAATAAATGCTCAGTTGCATCCCAATGAGGTTTCCTAGGCTAGGTCATGAATTGCCTAAACTGTTAAACTGAGTAACTAACATTTGTTCTTGTGATGCTCTAAGTATAATAACCTACCAATTAACCTTTTGAATTGTTCAGGATCTTTCAACAATACACTATTTCCCTAATTCAATTCTAGATCTTTAGGTGTAGTTCTGTCCAGCCTTACATTTATCAAAATATCCTAAATAGAATTACGTTGATTTAGAATAGTACCTTGAGTTGATATGTGAATCTCTAAACTTAGAAAATACTTCACATAGTTCAAGTTTTTGATTGTAACGTTGAATCCAAGACTTGTTGAATTGCTTCTATCTTTGTTTCACTATTGTTGCACACTAAAAACATCATCTATATAGATGAGAAGAGATATGAAATTATCACCTTATAGTTTAATAAACAAATAATAATCATACAATAAATAATAAAACTTAAAAATATTAAGAAATTAACGAATTCCATTGTCTTGAGACTTATTTTAAGTCATACAAAAAGTTCTTTAGTAGACACACTTGACCTTCCTTAGCTCTCATATATATAGGTAGAGGCAGTATAAACACCTCCTTATTCAAGAAATCATCCAAAAATGCTTTGTATGTTTATTTAATAAATAGGCCGTTAACTTGTACTAGCTGAAGCAATAAATAAATGAATAATAACTACTTTAGTTATAGGGAAAAAATGTTTGTATAGTCTAATATGCTCTATTTAGTTGTAACCTTTTGCAATTAATCAAGTGTTAAACCCATACACTTTTTCATCATATATGTACGTTTATTACCAATTACCCTTTTTCTTATTTGTAAAGACATCAACTTCTGAATGCTATTTCTCTCTAAAGCTTCAAATTCTTGTTGCATAGCATCAACCCAATTCACATCCCCTGATACTTGGATATAAGTTGTTGGCTCTTTGATGATAAATATATTAGATAAGAAGGTTGCATAAACTGATAAGAAAAATAAAAGAAGTAGAATTGACCAAAGAATAAGACTTTAAACCATTTTTTAGAACCTTTTTAATTTGAAGAACAACTCCATTATTGTTGGAAAGAACAATTAACATTATAAGCAAAGTCTTAAAGCCAAGTTGTTTTCTTTTGATTATATGACTTTTTGGTTTCTAAAATTGATTTAATTTGTTTGTATAGGGTAGGGTCTTTTCGAGTTGTATATTAGTTATATACAAATTTTAGAAAAAAAAATGTCTTAATATTCCAAAGATTCGTGGATCTTAAGAGATTATTTTCTATCGTAAGAGATTGTGTGGTTTAGGAGATTGTTTCCTACTAAGATATATATAACTATACAAGAATAACAACAAAAATAACAATAACAACAACAATTACTACAACAAAAGTAACAAAAATAATAGTAACAACAACAACGTCCTAGTAGATATTTCACTCAGATGCAGGATATGGGAAGATCCAGTAGTGCGCAACCTTACTTTCAACTATTAGAGAAGTTGTTTCCTATAGACACACATAAAAGAAAGAAAAGAGAAAAATATTGAAAACGATTTAAAGAGAAAAATAATAACCAAATAATAAACAAATAAATACATAAATAAATAAATAAAAAGTAAAAAATAAAATTCAAAATTAAAATAAATATTAAAGTAAGTAAATAAATAAACAGATAAAAAAGAAAACAAGTAAGTAAATAAAACAAATACGCAATTGAAAAAATAAACTAAACTAAAGGGCCAATAATACGAGCAAAGATATACGAGGTAATTACAAAACATAAGTAACAAAAAAAGGAAGGAAAAAGTTCAAAAGGCGTATAAAAAGAACATGACCTCTTTATGAAAAGAAAAAGATCATTTTATGTAAAACCTTTATCTGTATCCTAATTCGCCAAAGTTTTCTATTGATGTTTAAGTTCTCGATAAATTCTAGTAGGGTCATATCATACCTAATCACCTCCCCCTATTCTTCTTAGGTCTTTCTCTTATTTTTCTTCAGTCCTTAAGTACGATATTGCAACTAATTGCAAATCATTCTCAACAAGAAAAGACAAGCCTTTGTAGGATATTTATTATAGTATTTCAATAAATGTATAGTTGCATCCCAGTGAGGTTTCTTAGGCTAGGTCATGAATTGCCTAAACTGCTAAACTAGCTAACATTTGTTCTTGTGATGCTCTAAGTATAATAACCTACCATTTAACCTTTTGAATTGTTTTAGATCTTTCAACAATACACTACTTCCCTAATTCAATTGTAGACCTTTAGGTGTAGTTCTAACCAACCTTACGTTTACCAAAATATCCTAAATAGAATTATGTTGATTCAGAAAAGTACCTTGAGTTGATCTGTTAATCTTTAAACTTAGAAAATACTTTACATACTTCAAGTTTTTTATTGTAAACTTCGAATCCAAAACTTGTTAAATTGCTTCTATCTTTGTTTCACTATTGCTACACACTAAAAACATCATCTATATAGATGAAAAGAGATATGAAATTATCACCTTATAGTCTAATAAACAAATAATAATCATACAATGAATAAATAAAACTTAAAAATTAAAAAATTAATGAATTCAATGTTCCATTGTCTTGAGACTTGCTTTAAGTCATACAAAAATCTCTTTAGTAGGCACACTTGACCTTTCTTAGCTTTCATATATCTAGCTAGAGGTAGCATAAACACCTCCTTATTCAAGAAATCATGCAAAAATGCTTTGTATGTTTATCTAATGAATAGGCCATTAACTTGTACTGGCCGAAGCAATAAATAAATGAATCATAACTAGTTTAATTATAGGGAAAACATGTCTTTATAGTCTAATCCACTTTATTCAGATGTAACCTTTTGTAATGAGTCAAGCGTTAAACCCATTCACTTTTTCATCAAATATGTACGTTTATTACCAATTACCCTTTTTCTTATTTGTAAAGACATCAACTTTTGAGTGCTATTTCTCTATAAAGCTTCAAATTCTTGTTGCATAGCATCAACCCAATTCACATCCCCTGATAATTTTTTCAAAAAAAAGATCACATCCCCTAATTCTTGGATTAAGTTGTTGGCTCTTTGATAATAAATATATTAGACAAGAAGGTTGCATAAACTGCTATGAAAAATAAAATAAGTAGAATTGACCAAAGAATAAGACTCCATACCACTTAGTAGAACCTCTTTAATTTGAAGAACAACTATACTATTATTGGAAAGAACAATTAACATTATAAGCAAAGCCTTGAAGCCAAGTTGATTTTCTTTTGATTATATGAATTTTCATGTTTCTAAATTTGATTTAATCTATTTGTATAGGATAGGGTCTTATCGAGTTGTATATTAGTTATATAAAAATTTTAGAAAAACAAATTTCTTAATATTCCAAAGATTCATGAATCTTAAGATATTATTTTCTATCGTAAGAGATTGTGTGATTTAGAAGATCGTTTCCTACTAAGATATGTATAACTATACAACAATGATAGTTGTAGTTTACATCATGTTTTAGTAGTTATTGTAGTATGTTTTTAGGTGTTAATTAGACGAATTGTGCATGTTTAAGATTATAATTGTGTAATGTGATTATGGTTTATGTTTGTTAGTGTTATGTGGTTTAGAGCATGTTATTGTACTTTAATTTTTTTTGCACTTGAGGTATTTTGATATATTTGTCAGTGTTTGAAATCAGATGAAAAAGATCAAAGGAAGTTGGAGAAAGTTTGGAGGAAGAATCAAGGTCACGATCGTGACATCCCAGTCACGGTCGTTATAGAAAGGATCCAACCAGGGTGACAAAAGCAAACAATATCTAGTCACGATCGTAACAGAAACAAACAATATCGGGTCAAGATCGTGACATCCTTGGTCACGATCATGACAAAAGCTCATTTTCAAGGGTCACAATCATGACATACTTGTCACTATCGTGACAGACGCGAAATAGACACATTGATCCTTTCCTATTTTCATTTTTTTAGGGTCGTTTTGGACATTTGGACTTGAGTGAAACTTAGTTTTTTCCCTAAAAGGCAAGAGGACTATAAAAGAAAAAGAGAGGACCTAATTAAAAACCCTCCATCTTACCATTTGAAGAAAGAAGGAAGAGAGAAGAGGAAAGAGGAGAGAAGAGGAAGAAGAAGAGAAGCTGCTCCAGCCACTCCTACCCATCCTTCCAAGTTAACTTTCTTATTTCATCTTTGTGTTTTTTTTTTCATTTAATGTATGAGATGGATATGAGGATGATAAATATTTGTTTAAGGATGTTCTAAACTCTTTTGGGATTGATTATTGAATCAATGATGATTTGATTGCTTTTGATGTTAATGTGTTTGGGTATTGTGATTGTTTGTCCTTTTTGCATACTTCGATAACAAATCGAGAGAGTGAACCGATAGTAACATGATTAGGTTGGGTAATGAGAATTAGCAACCTAATAGATCATATAAACAATCAAATCGGTAATTATACAAAGAAAGATCTCGTGTGAGGACCTGATTATCTATTAGAGTGCTTAAGATCTAATTGGAATGTGGGCTATTTTGTTAATTGAGAAATTGCAAATTTAGTAATTCAATTCAATTTTTGATGGAGGAGGACTTCAAGTTAGTGGTACAACCCTAAAGGAGGATAAATCTTATTATGAAAGAAGTGGTAAAGGTAGAGGTAATTAAACTCTTAAATGCTGGTGTGATTTACCCTATTTTTGATAATTCTTAGGTGGTCTCGTGCAGGTTGTACCAAAGAATGGAGGAATGACGGTGGCACTTGACTAGAAGAATGAATTGATTCCTACAATAATTGTAACAAGGTAGAGAGTGTGCATTGATTATAAGAGGCTGAATGATACTACTCAAGACGACCACTTCCTTTTACCTTTCATGGACTAAATATAGAGCGGCTAGCTGGAGATATGTATTTCTTATATGGACTTTAATACTACTTACATATTTCAATGCCTTGGAAGGTTAGGAGAAAATATGTTCATTTGTCCTTAAGGTATGTTTACTTACAGGAGGATGCCTTTGAGGTTGTGCAACACACCTGCTACCTTTCAGAGGTGCATGATGGCCATATTTAATGATCTAGTCGAAGATATAATAAAGGTATTTATGGATGGTTTTTTTGTTGTTGGTGATTATTTTGATTTATGCCTCCATAATTTAGAAAAAGTGGTGGAGAGATGTGAGAAAACTAATTTGGTGCTAAATTGGGAAAATGTGATTCCATGGTATAAGAGGGCATAGTCTTAGGCCATAAAATCTCTTACAGGGGTATTAAGGTTGATAAAGCAAAAATAAAAACCATACAGAAGCTGATTAAAGCTATTAAATTTTTTTTAGATCATATGGGCTTTTATAAAAGGTTTATTAAGAACTTTTCTAGAATTACTAAGCCTTTAACCAAGTTCTTGGAAAAAGTTATGTCTTTTAACTTTAATCAAGAATGTTTAAATGCCTTTAATATTCTTAAATAAAAGTTAACGAATGCTCCAATTATGGTTACACCAAATTGGAATTTACCTTTTAAGCTACTGTGTGATGCAAGTGATTTTGTGGTAGGTACAGTATTTACTACACTAACAAGACTTTGATGGACATCTAGGAGAATTAGACAATGACAGAGAAAGAATTTCTAGCAATGGTTTTCGCGTTTGATAAATTTTGGATCATATCTAAATTTAGATCATAACTAAAGTTGTTGTTTGTATTGACCACTCTACATTAATGTACTTGCTAAATAAGCCTAGATTAATTAGATGGATTTTCTTTCTGCAAGAATTTGATTTAGAAGTTGAGGACAAGAAAGGAGCTAAAAACCTAGTAGCAGACCATCAATCTTACCTTGAAAAGCCAAATTTAAGGGAGTTGAACAAAGTAAACATTGATTATTCATTCCTAGAAGAGCTTCTTTCCAATTTAGAGGGGGTTAGTGAGTTTGAAACCCCTTACTTTACAGATATTTTAAACAATTTAGTGGTTAAAATCTTACTGAAAGGTCTTTCATGTCAACAAAAGAAGAAACTCTTTACCGATTTAAAGAACTATTTTCGGCAAGATCAAATTTTGTTTCATATCTATGCATATCAAATAGTGAGAAGATGTTTATCTCACTCTAAGGGGTGGAAGATCCTAGGACATTACCATGTTGGACCTACTAGAGGGCACTATAGTGCGAATAAAATAGCATCCTTGAGTCAGGTTTTTATTGGCCTTTAATTTTTCAGGATGCCTAAAGGTATATAACTTTATGTGATAAATGCCAACAATTAGGTAAAATCTCTCACCAAGATTAGATATCTTGAGATTTCGTTCTTGTTTGTGAAGTATTTGATATTTGGAGCATTAATTTCATAGGTCCATTTATAGCTTCATTTGGTAATACATACATCTTAGTCGCTGTTGACTATGTTTCTAAATGAGTGGAAGCTCAAATTTTACCTACAAATGATGCTAGGGTTGTTGCAAAATTCCTGAAAAAGTTGTTTTTCTCATTTTGGCACACCTATAACAATTATTACTGATAGGGACACACATTTTTATACTTCATAATTTGAAAAGATACTTACCTGTGGAATTAGAACATAAGGCATATTGGGCCATTAAGCTATGAATTTTAATCTTTAAGAGAAGAGGAAGTTACAAGTTAATGACTTGGAAGAATGGCGATTGATAGCATATAAGAACTCCAAAATGTAGAAATATTAATGAACGGAGGATCAAGAAGTCTAAGCAATTTAAGAAGAGAGATCAATTTCTTTTGTAAAATTCCCACATAAGATTGTTCCTAGGTAAGCTTAAATCAAGATGGTTCAGAAGCTAAACTATGGAACTTCAAAGTGAATGGTCATCGGTTGAAACTATATCTTTAAGGTGAACTTGATGGTAGTACAAAGGATATTAATTTAAATTAACTAAGTCACCTTAGATCATGTTAGGTAAATTGAGCTAAATACGTTAAACAATCACTACTTAAGAGGTAACCTAAGAATTATGATAATTTTGTTTGATTTGATTATGTTATTTTGCTTACTTTTAAGCTTTAGTTTAGGATTTCATTATTTTGTGGTGAGTTTTATGTTAGGTTATAGAGCATCTTCATTTGATTCTGCCTATTTTTTTCATATTTCTAGTATGTGTTGTTAACTTTTGTGAATTTAAATGAATTTTTTAAGTTTTAAATAATTTTCTTAAATTGTCTTCCATAACACATTCGCATAAGTTGTATATATGAAAGCTTCAACTAATTCCTTGGTTAATGAGTTTATCATCCAACAATTTACCATATAAGTTGCTTATTACTATAAATCAAATTTAATATAATCAACCTTCGATATCTTAACTTTTCCATCTATAAATCTTAATTTACATTTTTCTTCTATTGGTATCTTCATTGTTTTACTCCAAGATTAGAAGTTGCTTCTAATTAGAGGAGAAGTAACCAAAATCATACTTGGATGATCATAACCTAGTAAATTGATAAAATCATCATCTCATTTCCTTTTAGTTAAATAAGGCCATCCACTAACTCCAACAATATCAACAAAGTTTCCTATCAAAAATAAGGTTAAGCTAATTAGGAAAATTAGGCTTTGATGATATGTGTTATGCATGTTTGTTTCTGTAACTAACTTATGAGATAAAGTACATAAGATAAATATAAATTGTAAATTAAATTATGAGATTCATATTGCATTTATTTATTATCTTAAAATTATTCATAATTCCTATATTAAGATTAAAAATTAATTAAACAAAAATACTAACATATATTATATTTCGATTTTATAGACGAAAGTATGGAAGTACTTAAATAAAGTTCTTATTAGAGAATAGTGTATTTAGCTTATTCGACACGAGTATTTTATATAAAAAAATTAATAGTGTGTAAGGTATCAATTTGGTATAAACTTGGCTTAGACGGACTCGAAGTCTTTGGGAAAAAAATTAAGTTGATCTAGTTTAAGCCAAAAAATTAAAAAAAAATTCAAACTCCAGGCTTCACAATTGGCCCAGCCTGAAGTAACCTAAGGTTTTAATAAAAACATAATGTTGTTTAAGTAATAAAAAACATCATTTACTAATGAAAGAAGTATGATCTACAACACCTCTCCTCCCTCCCCGTATCATTTTGTCTCTGTCTCTAATTTCTAAATCCTTTAATCTCTATTATGTTTATCTTTCTCCCTTGTCATTCTATCTTAATCTGAAGGTAGTTGGATCGACGTTGTCCTTTTGCAAATTCAATATACACCAAAAGAGGATGTTACCATTATATCTACTGCACTAGTAATTATGTTTTTCCTTTGGAATACAAGTTAAAGTTAATGATCTAGGGATGTGATGCTTTAATCCAAAAATTTTGTTTTGAAGATGATTCTATATTTATTATGTATATTAGAAATATGAATACAGTTGTACCCTTCAATAAAAGTATGTAGGTAACATACTGCGTATACATAATAACAACTTATATTTTCAATTATTGAAGGTATGATAGCTTAAGAATCACTCTCATTTAGAAATGAAAAGGTAATAACTTAAATTTTGAAGGTAAAGATCCATTTACCTATTATTGGTCCAAATATATAGACAATGTGAAAAGGGTATTTAACATTTGAGATATTTGATACTTTTAAGGTATTAAACATAGTTATTATTCTATGTACAAGTTATATTTAAATTCAAGGTCACATGTATTTAACTTTAATTTGAAAAAAACAAAAATAAGTCCTAGTCAAGGTACATTTTACTGTGAACAATATTAATTTGAGATGAAAAGTTCCAATGCAACATAAATTACTAATTAAGATATAACACATTTTTTATTTAGTGAAAGTGGTTATTTGGATTAAGAAGTTCTTTAATGAATCATTGATATATCTCTTCACAATATTCAAATAGTAACATATAGTGGAATGGTAGAGTTATTCGACATACAAAAGGAGTTAAGGTCTTGTTAAGGATTTAAATATATATTTAAGAGTTAAGGTCTCGCTCAGGATTTAAGTATATATTTAGGCAGTTTTTCTTAATTATAATGATAATTGACATGGAAGTTACAAGGCTTTAGCAAAGTGCTCCCTAATGAGAATATTGTAGAATTCTCCCACAAAACATTATTCTAATAATAGTACGATCATCATATAGAAATATGGTATATGATACTTAAATTATTTATTTAATGAAAGTGAGATATTAGTAGTTTATACCCATATTTGTGGCATAATTAATTACCGATAATTTTTTTATCGTATCAAAATATTATTTGCGACGATTTACGTAGAACGTTGTAGATAATGTTTTGCTACTGG
>JAOQMM010000173.1:9719817-9729941 GCA_027563515.1 Erythroxylum platyclados | reverse complement strand
TATAAAGGCATACAACATTATATATCACTGGCGTATATACCAAAAGGGTTCGAATAAATTCTTGAACTCATATACAACCATGTGTATATCAATATGCAGTAGTATCTCCAATTACACACCAATAAAAAAACTCTGATAGTCCGGCGTTACATATTCATCTATTATCAGAGGAGTTAAATGTAATTGATTCTATGTTTTAATGTGCAAATTCATTGATTTTTCAACATAGAAGTCATGGTCTCCATACATTTTAACCCCAAAATCATTATGCTTTACATCCACAAAATCAAAGACTTTTAATAGTAGGCCCCACGAGCACAACTTAATTGACCTTTTGTTACTCTTTTGTTTTCTTCAAATAGAAAACACGTTAACCCCAACAACATATGCTTTACAACCACAAACATAAAGACTTTTGAAGATAGGCCCCACGCATACATCATGTTTTTCCAGAAACTTGAAATCTAAACAATTTATTCCTTATAACTATAAACCTGAAGCTATTCAATGATAGGCCCCAAAAATATGACATTATGGTTCCACTAGAGTCTTTAGGAAATAATCCTTTCCGTTTGTTTGTTTGAAAATCCCATCTCAATTCAAAAGCAAACATACATATGTAAGACAGTAACCCTATAGCCTTCGCAATCCCTAACTTTTATTATAAATGGATCATTCAATCGATTAATTCAAATCCAATCAAAAACTCATAGAAATCGAGAAACAAGATGGCCTAGTTTAAGAGATTACAGCAGAAACAATAAATAATTTTCTATAACCTTAAGCAATATTAATGGCTACCATGAATCCCAAGATTAATTGTAATGCAAATCAAAATGTTATAGAAAAGCTCTGATACCACATATAAATTGACACTATAATATTCTTGACAATAATTCAAGTCTAGAATTCACCCAAGATGATCTATGACATAATTGATTTAATACCTTAAAACCCTAAGATTCATACTATAAACAAAAGAAAGAAATACTTACCTTGATCCATGCTCAATATGTGTAATCTCTTCTTGATCGCAAATACCTTCTCTACGCAAAAGCTTTATCCACTCTTACCTTCTTCCTTTCTTCGTTCTTTTTCAATAGTGTAAGAACGAACGTTTCATTGATATCTGTTAACGTTGCTTGACTGAAGGGAGAGGGAAGGTTTTGTTAATTATAATAAAACCCTAATGACTCTAATTTTCTTTACAAGCCTAATAACCATTATTTTGGGTCCACTTTATATTAGAGTCAACTAAGTAATATGGGCCACACTTTATAATTATTACATTAATCTAACATTCATAATAAATCTTATAAATTATTTATATATTATAAGACATTTATATTATGTCAAATCTTAAAAGTTTAATATTGTGTTAAATATTTGGAATACTTTATTTTTAATGAGACTATAAATTTAAGTAAATAATTAAAATATGTCAATCCTTGGCACAAGCTTGATTTTATAATACCTAGTGATGAATCTACAAATTTTCCATGCCTATAATCTCTTAAACTTACCAACACTAATGTATTCAATCCTAACTTAGTTAATAACATAAATATTGTCTTGATTAATCTTATATCTAAAAGATTATATTATTTTTTTTATACAATCTTTTGTCATTTTTATATAATAATCTAAATCTATAACTATTATATATAACTGACATAATTTGTTCCAACATTTTTATGATATAATTTGCTATGAAAGTGCGTTTCTATTTTTTACAAATACTTCTTATTAGAATCTTGAGAAGAATTTAATTTTCTATTTTTTTTATTCTTCATCTCTTATTATTATTTATTTAGAAATTTTAATTTCTCTTAATCTCTAGGGATCATTATTGTTGATCCTAAAATTGGATTTAGTTATTCCTTTTAAGAACTATTGATATAATTCAATTTTCATTTATCTTTAAGCTCTTAATAAATTAAACTGATATTTGTCAATGATTTACATCCTATTATTTTTCCTAATAAATATTAAAAAAAATTTCCTGTTTCTTATTATCTATCTAACGTCGCAGATATCAAATTTCAGATAACGACTAATTAAAGTCCTCTGTAACCGTTGACATTTGGATTTTAGAATTCTCACCTTTTAGAATGTCAGAGAATATATTCCTGTTATTTTCGGCAAATAGTAACATAATTTGCCCTTGTTGATGTGGCCTCCGAATTTTCAGAAGACTAATAACTTATTGTCACATTTATTATACCTTTTAGTTTTCAATTCCTTCACCGGATTCCCGTCGCTGCTCGTGACTTGGCTGTAGTTATCGTTTCAATTTTAGATATCGCATTGCTTTTAATATTTAAAGCACTTGCATCAGTTAAAAGTTATCTGGTCAATTCAAAGTTGGGAAGCTTATCATGCATGAGAGATTTTCTGATATCTTCCTGAACTTTAGGATTAATTACACTAACATTCTTTTTATTTTAGCAAATTTCATTTTAATTTACCCCTAACAACACCAACGTCGATTCAACTTCATTAGTTCAATAAGAAACCGGCTAACAAGCATGACCTTCTTGTTTAGTTAAACCCGTTTAATTAGATCGTTCCCTCTCTGTATATCTTCACCTTAAGAATTGGAACATTCCAATATTGTGAAAAGGATGGCATGCAATATGTTTACAAATGTCGAATGCATGGTCACGAGGAATTCAACATGTTGGGAAATGGAGAACCCGTGAACCTGTTGGTATAATTAGAAGAAAGGGATTTGAGTCTCTCTGGACCCGTGAACCAAATCCCTGATGTCAAAAACCATTCCAATGCTCGGAATTTCACGTGGGAATTTTGTGCTTTCTGATAAAGTTAAGGTGGCAAGGAGCTGGAGATATATGCCCACAACATAAACTGGAGCAGAGGGCCTTGCCCTGGAACCTTTTAGATGCACTTATCCCATGCTATCCAAAAGGAACCTCATGGAAATGATATCTAAGAAAATTCTGGAGCTATCCACGTCACCATCTTCACTTCAACAGCCCTTCGAATATCGTCCTTGATTGGGATAGAGACTCATACAATTTATTTACTGTTGAATCCTCGATAACTCGAGGAACATGCATGAACTTGGTAACTTAGATTTAGGCTGAATTGCTGGATTTTTGGTACTGGGACTCAGCTCTTGTGTCCATATATCATTAGATATATATTGACATTTTCATCCTCCCTTCAATTGTTTCCTTTCAACCGGAGAACCTTATCGTCAGATCATGAGACCCCAAATTTAAACAGGCATTCAACAACAGTTGAGTTGACAGCAAATAGTCTTGTTAGAAGATTTAAGAGCCGACTATCTCCAGAATATTTAAGACCTTAAATGCCTACCTTGCTACTTTACGACTCCCAAGTTTAGGATTGTAGAATCTTCCACGAATTGTATCAAAACCCACTGAATCAAGTTTTAAAAAAGCAATTTGGTTTCCACATATAACCTTTTGGATCAAGTGGTTTTTTCTTTTCATTATTTCCTGGAGCCACTTCCGCTCTAGAATCCCTTGTCAGGATTCTAAGTAATTTATTAACTGATATTAAGCCAAAAACAAAACATGATATTCGCCAGTGGATTCGAGACAGATTTGCAAGGAAGATATCTATATCTAATTTATTGAGTGAACGGTATCTATCTATCTTGGTTGAGGTAAGAGGAAAGGAAGAGGGCTAAGGGCAAATGCATATCCCAGAAAAAGCACAAGTTGAGGCTAACGACCTTATCCATAATTATCTTGATGCATGAAAAATCAGTCAAAGACACGTGGAGACGAGGAGTTGGCGCTGGCAACATGTCCACTTGGACACAAAGCAAAGCAACCATGTGTCCAACAAGAAAATGAAGAGTGGAGTGGTGGCACATCACATGGCCTGCACCACCAAATTAATCCAAAGAGAAGAGATCGTTCTTCTTTGGGGCTTATAAATAGCAGTGACCGTTTACGCTGTACCTCCACAACTGCAGCTGCCAATCTTCACGTGTCCTCTCTCTGTCTCTGCCTTTGAAATTTTATCTGTTTGTTTCCCTTATTTGGTCGTTTTCTCTCTGCAAATCTTATCCAGTCACTGCTTCGACCTTTTATATTTTCCTTTAGTAATTTTTTCTTCTTTTTTATTATTATAATTATTGGTGTCCCTTTTTGGGGTCAGTGAGGTCGTTACAGCTAGTTGAAGAAGATACATCTATCAAAGAGTAGTTTTGTTCGTTGGTTGACAAAGAAAGCTAGCAACTAGTTAGCTAGGTTTCTGGTTTAATTAGTCTTAAACAGTTACCGTTAAGCATGGAAAACAAGAGGCAAGTCGGTGGTTCTTCGTTGGATCATTTGTTTGGTCCTAAGGACTCCCCTTCCTCCTCATCGTCCTCTACTGGGATATTTGGTTCTATTTTCTCTTCCCCGTCAACGGTACAGAGTCTTTTATCTTTTTCATATTTTTCAATCTGGATTCGTTTACTGCGTGTTTCAATTATGGGGTTCTTGCTGCTAGCCCTTAAATAACTTTTGTACTGCATCTGCATGCATAACAAAGACGATATACCTATTGAGAGATCTTCATGGGAGTTTCGTCCATATAGTTGTAGTAAGTATGAGAGAAAATGTAGAAAAGGGGAACAGAAGAAGAAATAGCTTAGGAAGACGGACAATAAACAAATTTAACTTAATTTGACAGATGATATAGAGAGTGGTTTGTTTACACATGTGAAAAAATCAACTCAGAGAAGTGGGCAGTATATGTAGAGCACAAGTGATATTGTCTGTAAAGTTTCTTTGAAAACTTGGTTCAGTTAGTTCGAGGGATTTTGTCTTACAGAGTTGTCACTTCCTCTTCTAATTTTAGGCACTAGGGAGGGACCCAGGAAGTCAAGCTGGCAATGGCAACTATGGAAAACCAGGTATTTTCTGAAGACTCTAGAGAGAAAAAGTTCGTACCTTGGGCAATCCTCAAATTTCACAGTTCATTTTATTTCCTTTCAGATAGTAACAGTCCTATCGGCAGAGGAGAGGGCAGTGGAGTAACTGGGAAAGATAAGATGACTTCGGTTTATCAGAATGAATCAGCACAGCCATGTTACTTCAGCTCATCAATCTATTATGGAGGTCAAGAAAATTACTCTCCAAAGACCAAGAACTCAGAATCACACAACAATGTGAGTGTAACAAACCAACTTTTAATATAAGATACGTGGCCCCATTAGTTAGCAAAACGGTTTTGATTATCTTCTATACGATAATATTGGCTAACCACCCCATCATTGGCTTAACGAAATGAGCCAGATTGAGGTTATTTAGTAACACTTTCGTCAGTGGAACTTATGTTTATCTTTTAATAGTTCAAAAAAGATGGTGGAGATGATGATCCCAATGGAAACAATTCAAATAGTGCTTCAAGAGGGAACTGGTGGCAAGGTATTGAACTGTCTTTTTCGTTTGTTCTTAATTAGAAGGGCACTCAAGGTTCTCATAACAAACAGTTTTCTGTCATCATCTTTTCTGGTTTTGATAAACTTGGACTGTGTAATCCCACAGGTTCACTTTACTATTGACCCCCTACCCGAGTTATCCTCAAGTTCAGCTCCTCTAAACTAAGGTACGTACACATAGAGTACGTACTTCAAATAACTGTTCACTAATAAAACTTATGTAAGTGCTTTTCTGTTTCAATATTGCATACAAGTCCCTGATCTTTATTGAATCAAATCTCTGGAACTTTTCCTTCTTTAATTTACGATTCTTTGTTCTATTAGGCTAACTACGATTCCAAAGGTGACATAATAGAATAGACAATATGGGTAGCATCCTTCTTTTTTCTCTCTTTTGGCTTGTTTACCAAAGCCTAATGATGGCAACAAATAAAATTGAATAAGAAAAGAAAAAGAAATCGTTGTTGACTCAAGAAAGAAGAAAAAATGATAATATTTTTTTAAATCAATAAATGAATAACAATATGATTCTTGCATCTTTTTAAATTGGAAAGCTATAGTGGTTTGTTTTACTTTTGAAGTATGCCAACCACAGCGATACTAAAGTGGCGTTTAATTGTTGACTATGATGCAGTCCTGATGACTATGAGCAACTTTCTCACGAAGGAAATAAGACATAAGCATTGTTAGCTGAAAACTTGAAAAAGTTTAGTAACAGAGCTGAATGTGGCAGGACTTGCGGCTTTGATGCAGGACTGATCGGTTCTTTTTGTCCCAGCTAGTTTTTACACTTGAGCTTGTATGTGGTTATCGAAGCTTTTAAGTAATCTCTTCCAATCTTGTACACTTCTAAAGTTTGTTTTGCATAACTAACCCAAACCTTCCACTGGATGGTAAGGTGAACCATGACAAGTGGGTTCCAACTTTTAAGTTTTGTTCCTTTTCTGTGGGAGAAATATAATACTGAAGGCGTGTTTATCCCTCTCTTCCTGTCTCTCTGCTCATAACCATGTTACCATATTATAGTCTTTGTAGATAGAATATTATATTACGTTGCTTTTAATCAAGTGGGCCTTAGTCTGAGCTTATCCTTATGGCACTAACTCTTCATTCCCAGTCCTGCAGATATTACCTGGAAATTTGAGGCATAATATAAAAACCAAATGTTCCAATTGGTTCCATCCGTTTTTTTCAAAATTAAGCACTCATTTTCCGTAAGTGAAATCCTATGTCTAACATCACTTAGACTGGACTAGCTTTCGGTTTTTGTCTTTTACTTTTTTTTTTCTTGGTATGATATATATCTAGGCGCACTTTCTTCCTACTACCAACTCACAAAATTCAACGATCAATTTTAAAAATTAAAGATATTTTTGGTAGATTAAACAGTTGACACCCTAAACTGTTGATTAGTGAGTTAAATGCTTTTATATCATTGAACAAAGTATGAGTCTTCATGTGACATATTATTAGTGAATGTCATAATTTGTACCAATTTCGTCCACCAAAACTCAACTCTTTTTGAGTTTTTTTCAAGTTTTTGCATATGAGTAGATTATTTCTTAAACTGGAAGTTTTGTAGCATCGCTCTTAACAACTTAAGAACATCTTAGGTGTTAAGTTAATCACGGATATTACATTCCATTTTTAATTAAAAAATGTACGTAATATCATAGTCAACTTTATCAAAAAAAATATCAATTTTACCGTTGGTTCTTTCATTATAGTTTTTCCAGTCATGTTCTTAAGTTACTAAATTAAGCACACTTGATTACAAGTGGTTTTACGTTCATTATCAATGAACAGATACTTAAATGGTGTTCTGCGGAACCCATTAAGAAAGAACTTAAAGCTTTGATGAAGAGGGGTGTTATGAGGATCATATACCAGCCCAAAGAAAAGAGCAATACTTAATTTATTATTCAGATTTCTGGATGTTACAACGACTTTGCTGGCCAGAAGAACTAGCCACAAGGTTGAAGATTAACTCCAGCTAGCTAGCGCTCAAGTAGAAGCAATTACATACATAGATACTGAAGGTTTTCGCTCATCAAGGCACCGTGTAAGCTGCGCAAATGAACAAAAAAAAGATTAAAGAGTGAAAACTTATCTGCGTTAAGAAGGACTAGACTAGAGTAGGAATTTATATTGTCAGAGAACAAAAAATTAAAGAGATCACAAGAAACAATAAGAAGGTAAAGACAAAGATAACAGAAGTAACAACATCACAAACAATTTTTCACAGAAACGGAAGTTTTGAATAGACCTCCACATTTGTAACCCACAGGGCGATCAGAAATGTTGCAACGTTTGGGAATGGTTACAGCGACCTCTGGCCTAGCACCAGAAATCTTGGCTGTGTTGGAAAGCATAACAGCACAGAGACAAGCTGGGCTTTGGCCAATTTTCTTGACCTGAGCACAGCACGCCTCAGAGACCGCAGCCGTCTCGTCTTGTGCAGCTGATGAACAAGGAGCAAGCTTGAAAGCTTCTCTATCAGGAGTTGTTGACCTCCCACATTCACCAGCCCCATCAACTTTAGCCAACCCAGAAATGCCAAGAATCACAAGAAACATTAGAGAGCAGATGTAGTAGTACTTCGTCATAGCTTCCATATCTTCAATCCTCAATCCTCAATGCACAAACAACCTCGACTACACTGGATTTTATATTCGAGCTGGGAGCTAAATGGTTGCTTACACGTGAACCCCATTGTTCATAGTGGACATAGCACTAGGAAGCTGTACTATTTTGTTTATTGTACACCTACTCCTTCCATCATGTTTTATATAGATTACCTGGCTATTTTAAGCACTTAGTGGTCAGTGCTCTCGCTAGAAACGTTTTATCCATTACATTGTCTTTCTATGGCTTCAGGGGCACGACATGAGTACTTTTCGTTAGAGTTGACAGCAAATCAGTGCACATTATCAAACCCATCATCCTCTTTGATTTCACCAAAGAGTGGAACCCACTATTAGTTGGTATACTCGAAAAAATTACTGGAAAATGAAATTAATATACACCCTTAACTTCTGGATGCAGTCGGCTGAAATGTTGTCGAAATAGACGTTTAAAAGAACAAGAACGACTATGTGATAGACTTTTACTGAACAAAGCAAGTCTATAATATCATCTTCCGGCTATCTTTTTCTCTTTCACTATCACACATGAGAGAAACAATCTTTCACCATCTTCACGAATTAAAAGTCTAACCAATGCAAAAATAATAAAATATTAAGAAATTAAGAACAAACATTTATAACTATTAGTTTTAGCTTTTGAATGTAGTAGAAATGAATATAGTTATTAGAAGAATAATTGGAAAATAAATTACAAATACGAGATCTATGAGTCAACATATGTATGTATCTATGATGACTATTTACAAAATTTTAAATAAAATTTTGTATCACAAATTAAGCAAGAAAATGGATAAATTAAGTTATACTAAGTCAATTAGGGACCAGGATTATACCTATTTAAGGTTATGTTTGATTGGACGTAAAGTTTTTATTGGAATGAAATGGTTCATAATAAAATTAAATATAAATGGATGTACTATTAGAAAATTGTTATTTAGGAGGGATAGATTGGTTCATAATGTAATATAGTAAAATGTTGTTTGGAAGATGAATGGAATAGAATGTAATGTATGTATAATAATAATGAATAACTATTATACCCTTGATAGAATCAGATGTATTGTCTTGCTGCTTGTTATTAAGGTTGGGAGTATAATTAGTATTATAAAAATTTATTGAGGGTATATTAAGTAGTACATATTTATCATTTTATATTCTATCCTAAACTCTTCAAATTGGAGATAACTCATTTTTACTGTTTATGGTGGAATAGGATGTAATGTGAAACTCACCCCTTCCATCCTCTTTCATTATAAATCACCTTCCTCTCAAATGATAGAATAATATTATATTCTATTCCATTTCATTATTAACCGCTCTACCAAACATAGCCTAAGATTTAAGAGATCAACACCTCATAGCTCTCTCAACTCTTTACAAACTTAAAATTTCTTGTTTTCTTTCGACGATTCTTGTGTGATATTGTTATTGTCTTTTTGGAAAACGCAATAAGACAAAAAAAATAGAGTTGAAAAAGAAAAGGATGATAGTGTTATGTATTTCAGGTCAAAAGTACCTTAATATTAATAATCTGCGCTCTTAGGTTTAAAATTCATGAATTACTTTGGGTTTGGTGTTTCGAGAGAAAAAGTCACCCCTACTTACTATTTTTCCTGATATATTAAATTTCTCTCTTAAAGTTGTATATTCCTTTTTTAAAAAGATTTTATTTATACGAATTGAAACTATTCTTTGGATGAACAATGAGGAGACCCTAATTCATATTTTTGGTATTTACTTTATAATATTTCGTATAAGATTTAATATAGTTCTTATTATTGTCTCCTTCACATTTTAACATTTATAAAATAGTATGGCTTGCATTCTTAAATTTAATTTTGTTACATTTCTATTAGATCTCTACCTTAACTAGATATGTCAATTACACAATTCTGGTCATGTAGATACGGTCATAGTTGTTAAGAAAATTTTTAATTTTTTTATATTTTAAGACAAAAAAAAGTGGGATTTGTCCCTTAACTTTTTACATAAGACATTAGATGGTTCATGTTGTTATCTATGATTGTATCTTAATGTTTACAAAATAGCATAAT
>JAOQMM010000173.1:9690844-9706754 GCA_027563515.1 Erythroxylum platyclados | reverse complement strand
AAAAATTTACAACAAAGAAAACATAATCAGAGTTTGTATGCTCGAACAAAGATGAGTCTGGTGTTGTTTTTCTTTTGCTAGAATTCTGAACAACCAGAAAAGAAAATATGGGCCAATCCTTTTAACGTTTTGGGCTATAAAATTGAACTTACAAGAACCTATTAATAAATATGCATTACATATTAGATAATATGTTTAATTAAATTTAGAAATAAGTTTCTAAATTCATATATATTATACCTATGAATATAAAAATATTTAGAAATAAGTTTCTAAACAATTTATAAATTTATATATCCATTAGTTCAATTTTAATTAGAAATAAATTTTTAATTACATTTAAGTTATAAGTTCATAAGTTTAATAATAATAAGTTAGAAATAAGTTTCTAATTAAATAAATTAGTTAAATCACATAATATATATAATTAGGGATCATTTTCTTACTAAATTGCCATTATTAGTATAATGAGAATTAGAAATAAGTTTCTAATTTAAAATTTAATTTGCTAGTTCCATAATAACTAGAAATGTATTTCTATTAAAATTAAATAATTATGATTTAAATATGTTTATTCATATAGCATTGAAATTGTGATTTTATGTAAATTATAGTAATCATGGTTTCATTTTGAGCATGAGTTCATTTATTCATTTATGATTTCTGGGTTTTGTGAGTGGCTTCTACTCTTGAAAATGTAATTTCAAGAAAATGCTCATTATGGGTCATCCAAATTTATACAAACTGCAGCATAGATGAGACAACTCATCATTACTTTAGTGTAGTTACTCCAGATGTGATATCTTATTAGAAAATATTTAATATAACATGTTATTACTATTAATAACTTAATGCAAGAGGTGTATTTTAGAGGTTGCAATGCAAGAGGTGTATTTTAGAGGTTGTCTATCTTTCTTATAAGCTAAAGTGAAGTACACAGATTTACTCTCAACTTTGCTACAATAAAAAATTAAACTATTAAACATGCTCTGGAGCTTAGAATGGCCTACTTTAAAATCACATAAATGGTTAGTGATAAACTTTATGAGAGAAGTTTGAAGAAATAATGGATTTGGACTTTATATCTGAATGGTATTCCTATCAAAACTATTAGAACAATAGCATATTGAGCTTCAAGTTATATGAACATTTATTCTTTCCATGTAGGGTTCATTATTATATATTGAACGAAGTTGTAATGAACCACAGAAATTATGTTCATTAATGTACATCAAGTTTAATATGATTCAATATTATCAGAATATATGTTACCTGAATTTTCTATGTTTTAAAAAAACTTCTTGAGTATGATAATTGGTATTTAATTTTCATATGAATGATGATTGAGAACATACGTAATCTTCCGATTTCATAGACAATTGAAATCTGATTATACAATATATCTATGTATGACATGACAATAATGTGCAAGTATAATATTTCTTTCTATAGAAACTTAGTGTTTCCATTATGGTTTCTCCATCAAAGAATATTGTTGTTGAACTTAACAAGGGTGAGAAATTAAATGGTGGAACATGAAAATCCAATATGTTTAGGCTCTCAAATGATTAAATATAGCCATAGATGTTCTTGAGGAAGGCAATACAACCTAACACAAAGTGGACCTTGATGCTTATGAAACATGGAAGAAAAAGAACTTAGTGGCTCGCATTATATTACTGAGCAGTATGGATAATGATATCATGCGTGAGTTCCATATATATGAAACTATTAAGGATATATGGTTTTCTTTAGCTACATGTTTTGAAGGCACCTCAGTGGTCAAATTAAGGTCACTTACTATCAAGTTTGACACGTTTAAGAAACAATTAAATCACACAATGCAAAAGCATACGAGGCATATGTCAAATATGATCATGAGTTACGTGATGTTGTTAATGAATTGTCGGATGAGCAACAAGTATAAGTCGTGATTTGTTCATCACCTCAGAGTTAGGAGTATATAAAGATGCATCTAATTGACAATAAGAGTATCAAGAAGATGAAAGATGCTACGAGTCATATTATACTAGAAGAAGAACATCTTAAAGCCGCTAAGGTGTCCTTCGAGGTATATACAGTTGATTCTAGCTTACATGTAGCTATGAATCGGAAGCAAAAGCATTATAGTAGATCCAAATGGACAAAAGGTAAGAAATATACCCATTATACTAAGTACTAAAAAAAGACCAACTAAAACTAACATGAAAAAGAAAAACATCCATTTAAGAAGCAAAACATGAAAAGAGTCAAGTAATTTAATTGTGACAATAAAGGTTACTTTGCTCTTAATTATAGTGGGCCTGAAAAGGTACAATCTTATTGTATGGACATTTGACATCCTTTGTAGATTGTTGATTTGGGAGCATCCGATCATGTAGTTAAGGATAGAGATACCTTTTTGGAATTCCAGAAAATCCCGTATGGAACATGATGCATTTATGTAGGAACAACACAAGGGTTATTATACAAAGCATTAGAACCTGCAAATTAGACATGCATGGTGGTTGATCTTTGATCCTACACAAAGTGTTGTATTCTTTACAGATTTATCAAATTTTGATCTTTGTATTAGTTTTAATAAGTCTTGGTTTTGATGTAAATTTCCATAGTGGTGGTTTGAATTTCTATCGTGGACATACTTGTTATGATCATAGTTTTATGTTAAATGGTTGTATTATTATGGATGTTGATTAGTCAAATGGTGATATAAGTTGTTCTTTGTTTCTACCATCTAGTAATTTCAATAATGATGCAACTTTTTGGCACGCTAAATTATGTTATATTGGTCAAAATTGAATAAGTTGATTAGCTAAAGAAGACCTCTTAGGTGATTTACATCAAGTAGATTTACCTATTTGTGAACATTATCTAACTAGTAAAATAGTGTGAAAGTTATTTAAAAAAGAAACATGAGCTTCCTATCCATTACAATTGAAGAAAAGTACCTTCATTAGATATTCTGATTACTTAAAAGGATAAGCGTTCATAGTTTAACAAGGTAATGAAGGAGTAACATGATTTGAATCACAAGATGTCAAATTCCTAAAGAATGAATTTACAAAATATTGTGAAATAGGAAAAGACCTATTTCTATATGAAACTTTAAATCAAAATGATTTCATTATTGGGAACCATAAAGGGAAACTTTTTATCTAGAATTAGAAGAATTAACTCAAGGACATTTAAGATTACATTCCAATAAAAGTTTACCTACCGTATCTAATCCGAGTGGGAGTAATCAAGATATTAATGAATTTATTTCTCATGAACAACATTTACACTAAAGTAATTGTGGTGTGATTCCCTAAGATTGTTTTGAAACAGAAGGAGAAATTTATATGAATATCTCATAAGAAGATGATGAGTTAAGGAATATATATGAGGCTCTTAATGGTCCAACTAAAGAAAAATGGATGAAAGCAATGAAGGAAGAGATGAATTCCTAAGCTAGAATCAAGTATAGGACTTAGTTGATCTCTCCAATGGGCATAAATCTATTAGGAACCAATGGTTTCTCAAAATAAAATAAAATGCTGAGGGCAGCATTGAAAGATATAAAGCACACCTTGTGGCAAAAGGATATACATAATAGGAAGGTATCGATTATAACAATAAATTTTCAAGTGTTGTGAGGTTTGCTTCAATTCATCTAATCTTGGCTATAGTAACTAGTTTAGATCTTGAATTACTTCAAATAGATGTAAAAACTATTTTTTCAAATGGAGAATTAGGAGAAGAAATCTATATGGAACAACCTGTAGGTTTCATTAAGATAAACCAATAATACAACATGTGTTGGTTATTGAAATCAATTTATGGTTTGAAGTAGTCTTTAAGGTAGTGGTATATACGTTTTCATAATGTAATCATTTCATATGATTTTCATATGCTTGATAAAGAACACTGTGTATATATTAAGAAATCTAAAGATAAATTTGCGATTATATCTTTATATTTGGATAACATTTTGATTGCTTGTAATAACTATGATTTTGTCAAGTAAATCAAATATTGGTTTTCATCTAAATTTGAGATGAAAGACATGGATGAAGTGACATACATTCTTGGAGTTAAGATTTTAAAAGATCATTTAAAAAGATTGTTATCACTTTCTCAAGCGACTTATATTTAAAAGATTTTAGAACGATTCTGTATGCAACTTTGTAAACTAATAAACAATCTTATTGCTAAAGATGAAGGTCTTGGCAAGAAGTTTTGCCCAATTACACCACAAGAAAGGGCATAAATGGAAAAAAAATTCCCTATTCTAGTGCAACTGCAAGTCTTATGTACGTCATGATGTGTCAGATATTTGTTACATTGTTAGAATAGTGAGCAGATATCAGTCAAGTCTAGGACAATCACATTAGAAAGCAGTAAAGAGAATATTAAGGTATCTAAAAGGTACTGCTAATTATGCATTGTGTTATTAAGGCACGACCTACGTATTCAAGGGTATACAAATGCATACTGGGGAGGAGTTTTAGATGAAAGAAATTTTAACTATAGATTTGTTTTCTTACTTAATAATGGTGCTAAATCATAAAAAAGCAAGAAACAATCATGTGTTGCTTTATCCACAATAAAAACTGAATTTATAGCATCCTCAACATTAATACAAGAAGTCATAAGGCTTAGACAATTCTTGGTTAGTTTAGGGGTCACTCAAAGCAAGACCGATCTAGTAACAATCAACTATGACAAACAAAAAGCAATCACTTATAGAAAAGACCATAAATTTCATTGTAAAACTAAGCATATATGTACTAAGTATAATTATGTGAAAGATGTAGTTGCATATGAAGAAGTGAACACAAAGTACATATCTATACGAGATATGATGGCAGACCTAATGACAAAACCAATTTCCTGAGATACATATATTAGGCTTGTGAATTCACTAGGAATACGTAGATATTAAAATGTTTTAATTAACTTTTTTCCATGTATGTCCATTTAATGTATTGTCATGTATAAACACATATATTTGTTGACATTGTTTATTAAGTAATAGCAATTACTTAATACTTGATTTTGAAATATGTTTACTTCGTGTGACATATTTTTTCATATGAATTAAAAAGTATGTCAGATAGATAAAAGATTGGTCTTCTCATACAGACAACTTTAGTATTTATGATGACTGGAGATGAGACAAGTTTTAAGATTATTATCAAAAGAGATAATAAAGAGCTAAAGTAAGAAACTTAAACCATAAATGTTGACCTAGATCATACATTAAAAGCAAATTAGTTTGGAGTGATTATGTGGTCGTCGTATATGTCTTAAGTTGCGAGATGAGAATTTGAAAAAATAAAGTTAAGTGTAGACAAGTGAACTCAGGTTATACATTAAGTATGTATGAACCAATATATGTACAGTATTATATTTATAAAAGACATATGCTCTAAACTAATAGGAGTTGATATCGTAGCACGTGACTTTTACCTTATGTGCATAAACAACCATAAAAGGGATTAATGTAAGTCATAAGATCCTATGTGAGACCTTAGAGGTTAAGTGAACCTCATAATATTCTTTTAGAACTCTTATCTAATTCTTAAGGATTAAATTTACAATAACAACTTTAGAATATTAACAGAAGATTAGGTTTGATATGATCTTAAGGGAAAATTCTAGAAAAGCAAATTACATTCAATTTAAGAGAATTTAGAGCAGAAGAAGGTCATTCTAATTGGTAAATCACATAAGAAAAATATGTATTCAAAGGTGGCCAACGACTTTTAGTAAGAGAATTGAATACATTTATAACTGGATGAAATAAATGAGATCAAAGGGGGATTAAATACGAGATATGACCTAAGATATAGCATACAAAATTTACTCAAAGATCAATTGATTAATTGAGAGGTCCTGTATTCCTAACAGATTTATGATCATGAGCTCTTGTTGTATGCTAGTCGTACGGGTTATTGGACAAGTATGAGAACATGCAAAAATTGCATTACCTAAACTCATCATGTGCGAACAGGAGATGATCATGAATGGACATGCCTAATGAGTTTAAGATGTAACCTTTCAATTATTAAGTGTTAATAATTAGTTAACATCTTGACATTATCTATAAATATGAGAAAATGTTCACTTAAAATGATCTGATGATAATTTTTAGAAAAAAATATAAAAATACTAAATGAAGAATTTCTGCAAGAAATAAGTTTCTTTTTAAGAGTCCTTTAATTGGTAGATTATAATCAAATCCAAGCAAGTGATTTAATTAATTAATAATGCATATGTTTTAAAAGATTGTATTATTTATCTATATGCTAGATATGATTTCTTTACAATGGTCTTCACGTAAGATTAAAAGAATGCCTAATTATTTCCTATTTTTTTATTGAGTTTGTAGAACATAGACAATACACATGTATCACAGTTATTACTGGCTAATAAAAATACAATCTAAACGCTAATTTGTTTAAAGTTTGAGATCGATATGACAAAATTTAAAGTTCACAGTTAAGTGCACCTAAGATAAAAGTTGCAGGATTAATATGGGCTTTTTTTTTCTTCATATTACTCTTAACTACTATTTCTATTTCATTTGGTAGAATTTGGTTACTCTTTTCTTAGTTGAAGGGTAAAAGTGGTGTGCCTACTAATTTTGAAGACACACACCTTTTATTGGCGCAAACTAATTCCAGGATCCTACGGCCCAAATGAAGTGGGATACGATTTCAATCTAGACAGAGGGTTGAAATAGTTTTAGAAGTATTGAATTATTTGGGCCAAGTATAATCCAACAAATCCACAGTCAGCTGAGAGCCGTGGAATGGTCAACCAGGAGCCGGTGGAACATCAACACCAACAACTATGCAAATGGGCCTTTTTGTAGCTCATCGCTCAACTGCCATCTTCTTACCTATTGTTTGAACCGAAGACAAGAATCAGAAGAAAGGGACAGCAGAGCTGAGGTGCAGACGGTAGAATAGAAAGTTGGAGAAGAGGAGGGCAGGGAAGGTAACCTAACAAAGCTTAATCTGCTGCCTTCCCCTTTTGTTGGACAAAGATTCTTCTTATTCCCTTCAAGGTTTTTCTTTTCTATGGCATGTAGATGTTATATGATCTGTTACATATGAAATAATTTGCCTTTGCTTTTGTCTTTGACTGTTATTGAACCCATGATTAGATTCTTTCATTTTTTTTCAATTGCGGATTTTCATCTGTTTGAATGATCCGGCTCCTTCAACGCATAGCAGGACCTCCTGGATCAGTCCTTTTCATAAAATCACTGTAGCACAATCCTTGTCTTCGTTCTCGTTGAAAAGACGAAATTTTCTTCACTAGTGATAGGTGTTAAGCTTGATCATTGATGAACCATTAGGTGTTTGCGAAGATGGTAGCTTGTTGAACTTCAAATTTATACAGATATGTCCAGTCTTTTCATTCTGATGTGACTGGCTTAGTCTTCTTAAGTAAGGTGATTTGGCTTAGAATTGAGCTTCCATACTCATTGACATGATTGCGTTCCAATTCATGCGCTTTTAATGTAGAATTTTGGGAGGTTGACGAAGCAGCGTAGTGGCTGGCGCTTTCTCCTCCGGATTAAGAGGTCTTGGTTTAAAATATTTACCAGAGTGAAACGGGATTTCTCTCCTGTTGCGAAACTAATTTTACATTACGAACCACCAAGACCGTATCTTGGAGAAACATTTACAGAGCAGTGTCAGAGGCGGGTAAAACAAGACAATGAATCCATTTTCTTAACTCACTGTTGACGTATTTGGTTCTAAAGAGTGGTGAATCAATCGATTGACTGTTCACTATGTGGCCAGTATATTTTCTATTGAACAAAATTCTTAACGTGGAAGCTGAAAAGACACAAAAGGAAGAAGGTTCAAAAGAACTTTTAAATACAGAAGAATGCCATCATATCGAGCCATCTACCAGTAATAGGGAATGCCAAGATAAGGTCTTGCCATGCTCACTATTCATTCAAGTAAGGCGATTATAGTGTTATCTCTGTTTCTTCCGCTTGTTTAATTTGTGCACTAAAGTCGGTTGAGGCTAGGATTTGGGGATAAACTCAATGGCTGTGATTCACTGTGTTTCTTTTACTAACTGTGGGTTGATTTTACTCGTAGGATTTAATAAGTCTTGGTGCATTTAGGTACCACATATAAATCAGCTGAACTCTTGGGATTGTGGCCTTGCTTGTGTTCTGATGGCTTTGAATACCATTGGCGTAACAGATTGCAGCATTCAGTCTTTGGCAGATCTCTGCAACACCACCAGGTATATTATTGTTAACCGCATTAAGTATCAGTTTTTGTTTTATGAAGGTTTGAGGGGGATTTGCTAGAGTGTTCTTAAGTCTAGAATATCAAGGCTTTGTTAATTAATTGTTATCTTTAGTTAAATTTATTTTGTGTTGCAAACAAATTGCCACTCAAGTCTTTCTGGTTCTAAATTGATTTGCAGATTAGGTAATGCAATCCATTTCTGCTCAGTAAAAGTCTGCAGTATTTTGTGCCTTGATCATATTGTCATATAAGTTGTGTCCGGTTTTTGAATGATGCTCGTAGATTATGTAATAGGTTTTATTTATGTCTGCAAATTGAGTGTTGGAAGTAGTAGTTAAGTCTAAGCAGCCATATCTGTTTTAAAAAAGCTGTCTATTCATGATAAATTTTTAGGTGATATATTAAGTCCCTTAGTGCTAGTACTACTATTGCTTCTCTATCTTTTTGTTGAAGAAAACATAAAAATTGAAAGACTCATGGTCTGAAGCATACGATATTCAATAATATACTAGGTTAGTTGTTTTCCTATAGCCTTGAGATTCACTGATACTGTGAAAAGGTGGTCAACTGCACCAACTGAGTTATATCATATGCAAGCCTTTCTTTCAATATTTTCCTTTCATTAATTGTTGATCATTTATTTACGTAATTATGACCTATCATTTATGAGCAGTTACATTTAAATACTAATACGTAAAAAATGAAACTTTCCTTTGAGCAATGTAATGATTTAAAGGAGAAAAAGAAAGAAAAAAGAATCATACTATTGATAGCTCTTATTTGCAGCATTTGGACGGTTGACCTGGCATATGTGCTGCAGAAGTTTTCTGTTAGATTTTCGTACTTCACTGTAACACTTGGTGCAAATCCAAATTACTCTGCCGAGACATTTTACAAGGTCATATTCTTTCATACTTACCTACCTACTTTTTATAGGTTAATCTTAGATCAGACAGTATCTAGCTAGAGTGCGTATTATATCAGTTAATCTGGTCCATTGTAGTTTGGAAGTATGTGGATGCTTCTAACGCATGTATCAGATTTGTCTGATGTAGCTACTTCACATTCAAAGAACAAATTTAACTTGTGTATTTGGGCCATGTCACCCAGCAACAGATAGTATTGATGCTGCAACGCCCATGTTCTCTTGTTAAAATGAATATAACTTGCTAGTCATATTTTTCTTTCCACTCTATTCATAGAAGCTAACTTTTTATCTTGCAGGAGCAACTTCCTAATGATCTAGTGCGAGTGGATACACTCTTTCGGAAAGCTGTTGATGAAGGGATTCATATACAGGTACTTGGTGTTCTTGAAAGAGCATCTATCTAATATAACATCTAGCAATATCTGATAGTAATTTTGTGTGGCTGCTGGTTGAGTTCTTGGAGCAATACTTGTGTTGATAGCAGTAGTTTGAGTAGGATGTATGTGAAATAATGTAAGCAACTATCTCCAAACAGAATTATTCATGCAGAGATGATCATTTGCTACCACCAAGCCTTTCTCATCTCCACCATGAAGATGTGATTTGTCCTTAAAGATCATAACTTTCTCTTTTCTAACAGTGCAGGTCAGGTCAATCAATGAAAAAGAAATTTCTCGCTTGATTCTGTCAGGGCATTATATTGCAATCGCGTTAGTTGACCAGTACAAATTAAGGTGTATAGCTATATTCTTCCATTTTCTTCTTTTGGGGAACACCATTTCACTAATACTGATTTTTATGGCCTAAAATTTTGTCTTTCATCTGCTAAAGTTATAGTATGTTTTATTCTGATGTTGCAGATGGTCATGGGTGGAAGATGTTATTTTATCAGGCATGAGCTCTCGCTCGAGCTACACTGGTGAGCATTGGTACCCTTTTCTTTGTTCAGATTTCCTACTGTTGTTTAAACATCTCTGTATCTTGTGTTGATGCGTCATATTTTTTTGGGCACGAACATGAGTAGGTCATTACGTTGTGATATGTGGCTATGATGCGGTCTCTGATGAGTTTGAGATCCGAGATCCTGCCAGTTCCAGGTAATGTTGTGGTGCATGGGGGGCAAATACGTGTCCATTGCTCGATTAGTTGCTGAACTTCATAGAATTTTATTTATGCAGGAAAGATGAGAGAATCTCGTCAAAATGCCTGGAAGAATCACGCAAATCCTTTGGTACAGATGAAGATCTCCTCCTGGTACTTTTGACTTCTGCTTGCTTGTGGTTTTGCATCAGACTGTAAAATAAGTCCATACAAAGTACTAAAATATGATCTTCTGGTAACAGATCACTTCTTTCACTTATTCTGTTCTTACTCTATTCCATTTCATTTCATCCACACATTTATGTAGTATTCAGAAGAATGTGTGGATGAGATGGAATGACACAAAGTAGGAATACAGTAAATGGAACAAGTGATTTCATTCCTCATCTTCTACTTTTTAACAAGATTATCTTTTTTTTCGACATTTTGGCTAAAAATTTAAAGGTTAGAACGTTTTTTTTTCAAATTTTCTTTTTTTGGTAAATGTTATTATTATAATTGATGAAGTGTTACCTTTTGTTCGTAGATACATCTAGATAAAAGCAGCCAACATCTGGACGCTGATCATTGAGTTTCTTCCACCATCCAATTGTCTAAAATTCTTTTGCATATATGTTTTGTAGTAACATAGTATGTGTTTAATTAAAGGAAATGGAGGGATTTGTTGGTAAATAGATTTTCCATCCTATTTCAACTGTATAATGTAATGCCAAATGAAACGACACTTCATAAGCAGCTGTCTCTTTCCGCCTAAGGGGGGTTTGGGAGAGTTGTATTTCTTGGATTGGTTGAGAATGATGTGTCAGTCTCAGTGTGACTCGAAGATCTATTAACAGTGTCCGGATGGAGGCTTGACATGGCAATTTACTGGTTGCTTGAGCATTTGCGTGAGCAGTGATTTGCAATGTGGCCCATGTCAACATTATGTCTACCAGCTTCATTTAGTCCATTAGTTTCACTCTTTGGGCATTAAATGTTACTTTAAAAAGACCAGTTGGGCCTGAAAAAATGTACCGGATGATTTGAGATGAGAGCTGCGTGATTGCCCTAAATGAGTTGTGGCCAAGGTATTCCGAGTTTTAATGCGGATGTCAGGGCTTGGCATAATAATATGGGCGATTGTTGATAGTTGATATAATATGTTCTGTACATTTGTCCTACTTCATTTTTATTTTATTGTACTCACATGGGTTCTCGCGCCAGTTCGTACTTCCATAGACCAAAGAATTTAAGTGCGTCACCTTTTTTAACAATGGTTGATAAGATTAGACTGCAGTTTGTCTTTTTTCTATCCCAAACCCTTAACTTGGGATGGCAATTTCCGTCCTTGTTTTACGGTCAGTCAAAAATACTTTATTGATCAAGTTATGCGACCGTACTCTTTTGGGTTCCCATGGACAAGAAAGGTAAAGCAATGAAAACGTAAGAGTTCATGCTTTGCGGCAATGTTGTTTGGTTGAGTAATTCATGTTAGGTCCGAAAGCACTAGTATATTGTAACTATAAACGGTGGATATAGTGTCGTCTATGGTGTGGAAGAAGTAGGTGATAGTGGTGACATGCGACATGCGAGGCTGGGAAAGTAAGATTATGGTCAAGATGCTGACGCCATCTCGCTTATTAGTGGAAGACAAGTCCCAAGAATCTCCCAAAACAAAGCATCCGACACATTTCCCTCCTTTTCATTCAACCGTGAGACATGTTTCTCCTTACACACGCCCCACAACTAAATTATATACCCAACTATAAGAGGGTTCCGAACTACATCGTTTTGTGTATATTTATATACAAAATGACTTTATTTTTGAGCAAAACTAAAATTAAAATAGAGTATTTGAGACAGTCATTACAAAAGGAAAGGATAGTCTTAACTCTTTACATTACATGCTTCTCCAGCTGCATTGGCTGTGTAGTACATTATACATTGAGATCCCAAAAACCAAAATAAAAAATAAAAAATAAGAAGAGAAAAGAGAGAAAACATCCACCATGTTGCGGCGTGAGACAAAGACACAGATATTGCTGCAAATGTATGGTCCCGGCCTGGTTGAACCTTATAAAAAACCATATCCATCATCCTTGTGAGAGACAAGCTGACACTGTACTAGAAGACTTGATCCTCTTCCCCTCCAAACGATTTCGGTACAGCTTCTCGGCCATAAGAATATGCCTGTAAAGGTACACAAAGTTAAAAAGGGAACAAGCATGTGGATCCATTCCTAATTCTAATGACACATCTCTGTAGGACACATCAGAAACCTTAAATTACATACATTGTGGCTTGGAGGCAACTAAGTTATGTGGCTAGAAGTTGAGAGAATCATAGACATGTCATTCTCGCAAATTATTCAAATTTCGTCTCCTACTTTCTCAGGGTAATGTCCAAATGCATAGTAGGAACCCACGATCCATCTTCCACTTTGTGTTCATGTCTTCCTTTCTTTTATATATAAATTTAATATAGACATGTTAATTTGTTTCCTTTTAGACAATCGAGCATATAGATATATATATATGCCAACGATTATTTATGTTTGTTGCGAGTTAGTACAAAGTTTATATGTCCTTTAGATCTGATGGTGACTTCTGGATCTGCTCTTCACATGGCAATAAAGATAGAACTAGATGGAACGATTACATGCTTCTTGGGTTCTACGCAGTGAAGAGTTGCCCATAACCAATCTGAGCTGGGATTGATGATTGAAAGGTAACCATGAGATTAGCTTGCGTGCAGACAGAACCTAACAGCCAAATTTGGATGAAGAGCAGCGACTTGTCCTGCCATCTGGAACCCATTGGCCATTGGAGTTTTCCTGAAGCAGGGTAAAGGAATTACACACACGCACTCCTATCAAGGGATTGACCGTTGACCATCCTCTTTTTCGACACTACCGCATGTGACACCCTACTCGAATTCGATGCTCTCTATTCCAATCCAAGCTAACAATTAGGTATCCTATGCACGTGTTTGTGGGGCATCCCTCTCAAATCTTGCAGATTTTCGAAAATTAGTTGGCAAAATCAAATGTTTTCGGATGCAATCTTCAAAAGTGTAATGTATCTATCAAATCTACGGATAAGGATTACACCAACTTATAAAAAAGATTCGACAATTAATCATGCACATTTAGTATGTTGTATTAAAACCAAAAAAAAAATAAAGGAGGACTAGGTAAGTTTCCCTTTGCAAGCGAAAAATTTGAAGCGGCAAGTCTTTTCCTAATGCATCATCTACCAGGATTCAGGAAATGAGTTTGACAAAATCATTCAAAATCTAACGACTTTTGTTTCCAAAAGCAGTTGTTTTGGTTGCAATAGAGGGACCCAGACCACAAATCACATTTCAGGTGGGGGTGATGCTCTGATCTAAACTAAGGTAATCCAATAATTAAAAATAAGTAGTTAGTGTTGCCCAGGACAGCTAGGTGAGGGAACCCCACTACTAAAGCAGTCAAAAGATATACTTACCGTTATGTTCCAAGTTCAAATTTCGAATGGCAAGAAGGGCCCAGTAACCGCAAAAACAAATGACTCCCAAATAAAAATTATGAGATCTCCACTTGTACTGAATTGTAAATATGAAATTTTGAAAAGAAAATTCATAGATAAAGTTGCGTATAAAATAAAAATTGGAAGTGACATTTGACGTGAGCTGGGACTCTCTTTCGGCGGGAAATTCAAAACATTTTGTGTAAAAATATTAAATCAAGTCATATCAAATCAATCAAATCCAATCCTTTCATTGTCATCCATACCCGCATTACCATCAAAATACATACATACAATATTCAATTCATATACTAATACAAATAAGATGCAAAAATTAGAGATATTAACACTCGGAGTCCATTTGTGCAACTGAGAGAGAGATTTCGGTTGCCGCCGAGCCAAAAGTGTGTAAGGTGCATTTCACGCTCTGTCGTTATCAAGAATATCTTTTTTTCTAGATAGCCGGGTTGTTGAATTGTTGCAGTTTGTGCATTGCACGAGTAAATTTAATACAGATATCTTTTATTTTAAAATAAAATAAAATCTAAATTTTCTCTCCTTCCCGCTCCATCTGCTGTCTCTTTCCGTTCGGGTTAGGGGTCTAGAAATTCGTTTTTTATTTCAATTACTTTTGGCGGGAAAGGTGTGGATGTAGGGTCCGTGGTGGATAACGGCCGTCTTAACACCGCAGTTACGAAGGTAACGGCGAAAGAGACGGGAAGTGAGGGACAGGTGACAATTAAGCTGCCGAATCTGTACTATTGCCACGAAAACCAGATTCAGATTCTAACATGGCCAGAAGATATTTTACAAGGAGGCTAAGCAAAGGGAGTCATGAGTTGTCCGTGAGTAGCCGTGCGGTGAGAGTGAGACCTCCTCTCCTCTGCTTTAGCTGTATACATTTTGGGCCACGCAAACGCTGCAGTTTTCAGCGTCGTTCTAGGGTTTTTGCTACATTTGCCTTCCCCCGCCATTTTCTTTGACTAAATGTGAAAAAGAAAGACACCAGAGTGCATCGATAGAGTTGAATTCATTGACAACGATTGGACTTCTCTGACCGCGTCACGCAAAGAAAACCAGCAACAACCAGTAGCAAATAATGCGAAAAGATGTTCTTAATCATTATGTCTGTGCTTTAATCAGTCGGACATGGCAAAGTTAATTAAAGCACCGTTTTCTATTTTTAAAAGATAATGGTGAACCAACAATTAAGGAACCAGAAATTAAAATGTGGGTTCCATGTCCCAAAACATAGTGTTATCTTTTTTTTTTTTGGGGGGTGGCTATTTCTTACTGTAAACACGCTAACGTATATTTATTAGTTAATTAATTAATATATTTGATGAAATCGCTAATGTTTATATAACACAAACAGACGTAATTTTCTACACAGCTGTTTTTTGTAATATTTAAATTAAAAGGTTGTACGCGTTATTACCTAAGGTAATGTTGACATAAAGTGGACTTACAGAGTGAGGTTTGGGACTTGCTTATGCGGGAAGGAAGGCTGACAACTAAAAGATGAAACATGTGTTACTTTTGGCAATGCTATTATCTAGTTTTCATTTCACTAACAATCCAAGCGAGCATTAAAGGCACTTCGCAGCGAATCACGGCGTTATGGTTGTTTTTATTTTCAACTTTCTACTTAAACAACCATGGATTGACTGCAGTGAATGTGATTTAAACCAAGGCCATATGGACTATTACCTTGTACATAAAGGGTTCAAGTTATAATTACCTTGTACATAATGCCCAACCTTGCATCTATTGATGACTCTAAATTTTGCATGACTGCATTTAGTTATAATGACACATCACCACTCCAAACCTCGTTCATCATTTACCCAAAAATTATTGAAGGATCTTACTGTATGAGATGGATTGGATATATTTACACGAATGATGAATGCTGGCTTATACATAAATCAAGAAGACGATAATTAATTTCGACAACCACTTAGGCTGAAATTTGAATAAGATATTTTAAAATCCGGCCAGTACGTAAATGGAGTCCAAGTAGAGAAAAAAAAAAGGACGATAATAGAGCACCTGGTGGCTGATGAATGATGATCTTCTTCAAATCCAATTACTCGTTACTTGCGCAAATAACTAACGTCAATGGC
>JAOQMM010000173.1:9649005-9662434 GCA_027563515.1 Erythroxylum platyclados | reverse complement strand
GACATTTTAAGCATGCAACGAACCTTCTCCACAATAATTCTACTCATCCTCTCAGTAACCCCATTATGCAGTCGAGTCTCTAGTTTAGTTTTCTAATTTCTAATGTCATGCAACGTACAATACTCTTCAAACACCTAAGAAGTATACTCCCCTTCATTATCTATTTGCAATCACTTCAGCTTCTCTTTCTACCATAACATGAAACTTTTAGAAAATTTCAAGTACTTGACTCTTGGTTCTATTAAAGTTTTATTTAGCATACAGTCAAATTAGTGAATAAGATAAATCAAATTTTATTTTTATTTTATAATTCTGTCCAAGGTCTTTTGCTCCTTTTGGCATCTATTATTTTGGCACAAATCTTTTTAGTTCTTGAAGGAAATAGTTTAAGAATGTTCAATTGTCCGAAATGAATTTTTAGATTTATTTGTTTGTTACAAACCATCTGTATTGGTTGCTAACTCCCGATTGTCCGGGTATGAAATGTTCTGTTCTCATTAGCCTATTATAACCCTATTTCTGCCTTAATATGATATTGTTTTATATCTAAACGGAAACAGAGAATCTGAACCTGGTTGTCCGTGTAAAGAAAATTGGATATGTATTTCCTCTATAATGAGTCGTGACATTTAACAGAAAAACTAAACAAAAGGGACTTCTGGGGAATTTCAAATAAGCAGTAGAGTTTCCAAAGAGATTTTAGTGGAAAGACGAAAAATGTGTTTTACGCTTTTATAAAATAATGAACAAATTCAATAAAAAAGAGATATTGTTGACATTAACATATGGCACGATGCAACACAGCTTAGTTATCAAGCTTTCACAAGTAACATAGGCGGGAACCAAAGCACGGACTGTTGGGAAAAGAAGGGTCGAGAAACAAGCGCACGAATGCCTCAGGATTACAGGGCCATCTTGTTACAGAATTACAGAACAGTCTGGTCAAAGCCCCCACACTAACTAATATTAAAAGCTAAGTAGTGCTTAGGTAACTGACAACGACTCAAATCACAGAAGACTCATTATATTTTTAGTATTACATTCCAATGCCAAGCGCATAAGCTGATGGGAAGGACCAATATCGGCTCAAACAATGGTCTACGATCAATCGTTACTTGCATTCTCTTCTTCAGTCATCTCCAGGAAATTGCATATGCGATTTTCAGGGAAGAATTATGAAGGTACGTTGAAGTGAAAGAGCCAAGAGATGACAAAGGCAAAGACCATACAAGCCAGTAGGAGATTCAGGAACCTGTGTCCTTGCCAGAAGTCCCGGGTCTCTGCCGAGCGCCCAGTAGTAGCACCAGGTACCACTGTGCCATCGTAGACCTCATTCCAACGCTCCACCAGCTCGTTCTCGTTTGCAACAGCAACATTGCGTGCAACTGATCCACAAATTTCACAGGTCCTGCAATTGAATCAAATAGATCAACCCAACAATTGATTTGAAAAATTTGTGATATACAACAATAGCAAACTACTCAAACAAAACATAATGGTAAAAAATAGCTAAAGAAAAATTAGGATCCTCCTAATCTCTTGGTCTTCACGTAATAGTGCTACTTGATAAGCTATACAATAACATTATGCATAAGGATTACTTAAGGGCCTGAAGCTAACAAACAGCTTCAAATACCAAATAGAATGAATGATCCCCTTAACTTAGATCAGGTTTATAACCCATTGAGAGGATGATTTGGACACGTGGCATTGCCAAGGCAATTGATGCTTGGTTATCCAGAAAACCTTGCATGTTCTCCGGTAAAAAGTTTTCATGAATGGGCACCCAGCAGGATAAATAAACCAAAGCTGTCAAGTACATAGGCACGTCTATAAAGGACTTCACTGCACAGCATATGTTTCCAAGCATCAGGCTACTCTGCTCCTCACGTGTTCTGTTTATGTGCTTATTCCTGTCTGCACACAGTTGATAGTTCTGTGTCTAACAATTCACATTTAACATATCTTATCACTCTATAGCGTACGCATCCAAACTTCCTGTTGTATTCAATTTCTCTTCAAGCTGAACTGCAACTTGCCGTGCAGTACAATATGCACAGGATAAGTCAACATGCAGTAGAACATCTTTTTCAATTATCCAACTGGTAACTACTTTTTCTGTTTTTCACCATTCTCCAGGAAAAAATAAAAAAAAGTGAAGAAACGAAAAATTCTTTTCTTCAACCAAAGATATTATATTTTATTTTTATATGTTAACAAGTATTTTCCTAGTTAAGTATTCTACATGAGTAGAGTAGTAGACTCGTTCACCCAATCAAGCACATTCTACTCGGTTAGACACAAATAGAGCTATAAAGAGATCAGGAAGGACTCAAAAGCTTTGGTACTGACAACTAATCTGTTCCAAAACTTTCAGACACAGCTTGCAATACCTAATATTGCAAATTGAAGAAGAGAGAGAAATATGCTAAAATTCCAGGCTATTATTGACCATAAAATGTACGAGCAATTGAAGTTCATGACACATTCCATGCCATACTTCTAAAAGTGATAAAAGCTCACTCAGCAACGGAATCTCTAAACATCAATGCAGAAAATAAATAATTCAGTGCTGATGTTTACTGCACCTTGTGTAGGAAATTATGAGGATCGGGTTAAAGGGTGAGAACATTTGGAACGATATTGCACCATAGATGCAACCATGTAGGTCATAAACCAACACCTTTCCTGCCCACTCTACTGGTCATAACCAACCATATTTATTGGATAATGCCAATACGCAATATCTTAAAGTTAAACGCTTTGGACACCATGACTATATATATATTCTCAGATGCAATAAGGAAGCTTCTGAGTGCCATCTGCGAGGCATGTAGGTCCTAGTCTTGCTCATAGAAAAATAAAAATGTGCATTTGGCATACATAAACCTGGAACATAATTCCTCCTTTAGTCCAAAAGCCCAATTTTCATTGAATATGAAGTCGAATAGTAAAAAAGATGGGAAAACAGACGAAAGCTTAAGAAAATGAGGAATAGCAAAGGGTCCTATTCAAGTGGAAATACAGGTAGGAGAATCTGGTAATAGAATTTTGTGCGTTTATCATTGCTTAATTCTTCACTACCATAAAACTGCTTTCGCGTCTTTTTCTTCACAAAAGAGAACAATTCATTTCAAAATATTTACCGCATCTTTAAAAGGTTCTAGTATCATACTTCGAAGATCGCTGATGACATTAGCGTCTCGACTCTTGTTAGAGATACTGAAACATCCAACTTATTTACAGGGTACTAAGAACAAAATAACAGGTAACACTATAGAAGATCTAAAGGTTTGAGCGGTGGTCACTTACTTGTTTCCCTTAATCTTGAACCATGCTTCTGCACAATGCTTGTGTGCAGCGGCCAAATCATCTTTACAAGAACAACCCAACTCAATAGGGAGCTCAGAAACTTGATTCCCTGGATCCAAACTCAGGTGACAAATCCTGCAGTCGCTTTCAACTTTAGCCAAATGTAATTTTGTATCAGACAAGCCAAACTCCAGATCCAACTCCGACACAGACGATGCTCCATCCTTAACAATTTCACAGCCAGAGCCAGAGTCAGTTGAAGACCTTTTTTTATCCTCTTCACCACCTGACTGGTGTTTGTTGCTTTCCTCTACATCTTCAACGTTAACGACATGGTGGGGTGTTTGTACAGTATCCATTTCCACCACCCAGATGGCCGAATCTTCATGTAATCACTTTGCGAGGCGGATATCATGAATCCAACCCAAAAATTGAAGTAACCCACTCTAGCCCCTGACAACATTCAACCCGCGTAAAAAGCAAGAACAGCGTGAATTCATGAGATAGTGTACAATTTAGTAGTTGGTGCCACAGTCTGGCTGCCTGGTCTTGTCTCTGTGCTATTGACCCTCTCGCTGTCACTTCTGAACAGAACTTGTAATAGGGAGGGAAAAAAAAAAGGAACTGTTATTATATAGAAACGACTTAGGTAGATCACGCTTTAGGAGTACCTTTGCTAATGGGAACAGTGATAAGTGTGAAAGTATGATTTGATGGTGAAGTACTCAAGTAGAACTAATTAGTTTTTAGTACGGACATAGTGCAAGGATTTGACTTGTTTGTCTTACGACGTTTGTAATGAGGTAAGTCCACTTAAGAGCCATGTAATGTGGAAAGTGGGCGTTGCCAATTGGCATAAAGGCAGGGTAATTTAAGGTGTTTTGAATATCAGAGGTACATTTATTTTATTATTTATTTCTTAAAGCTAATATTAATCAAAGGTGTAAAATTTACAGTTACCAACCGACCTATGACTCTGCAGAATCTGTATTGACTATTGGCAGGCCAATAATTGAGACTAAGACTATTCAGAACCTGTAGTGACAGGCAGATAATTGAGACTAACTTATGAGGGCGGAAGTTATCTCTTTGGACTTTGGAGCCTTGCTTTGTCCCGCAACGCAAAGGCAAGGACACTATCCATCCGGGACAGATCACCTTTTACGTTTCAGTATCCATTCTTTCAACGAATGAGAACGAAAAAAATAGACGAATGAATGCTAATGATATAAAGTTGAAACAGATGATCTAAGCCTCATTCATCTAGTCCGTTGTTGGATATGTAATTTTGCCTTATTTTAGCACTCACCTCTGTACTTACACACCCCTGGCCCAGCACACGTTTATATAAACCGACTAAAACGAACATTGATAAAATTATATTTTTCTAATATAAATTTATTATTTTTGTGACAAGACCTATAATTTATATTAAAGTTAAACTAGTTATACTATTTTGATTATATATAATAAATTCTAATTAAAATTAATAATTTTAGTTTAATTTAAACAATTTAGCTCATCTTAATTAACTTTATTTTAATAGAAATTTTTAATTACTATAAAGTTCCCAATTTCCCTTTTCTATTCCATGGCCAATTCGACCAGACGCTCCAATGCCTCCTACGCTGTGGCCTCATTACCATGGGCCAACTTACTCATCATCGCCGACAACAAGTCTTGGCAACCTCCTCATTGTTGTTTTCTGCACTCTCACGCTCTTGCTTTTCTCATGAAGGACAACTCTTTATTTATTTTTCTCTTAATATGCATATCATTCATGCCTGAATGTTGTCTCAGAAAATATTGCGGCATATCGATGACGTCGACTCTGAGATGGGTAAAATGGCAAGCAATGTCAAGCTTCTGGTAGGAGATCATCGTGGAGTCGGGGGACTGCTCGCCGTCATGGAGGGTGGTGTCAAATACCTGAGCATATTTAGGGACTTCGATGAGTTTGAGAATGTCCTCTGAATGAAGACGCCGGAGAAGGGACGCAGAAGAGGTCTTAACAAAAGGTGGCTTTTTTTGTCCAAGGGCAGTGAGAGGATGAAAGCGAGTGGACTTAGAAGTGAGTTGAAGAGAAGAGCAGAAGGGATATATAATATACTGATGATTGGACTTAAGGATGAACGAAGTCCGAAAGATGGCAGAGGAGACAGACCTCAACACTCTTACATTATTAGGGTCTTCGATGTGTTTGGAAATGTCCTTTGAATGACGACGGCGGAGAAGCGACGCAGAAGAGGTCTTAACAAAAGGTGGCTTTTTTTGTCCAAGGGCGGTGAGAGGATGAAACCGAGTGGACTTAGAAGTGAGTTGAAGAGAAGAGTCAGAAGGGATATAATATATTGATATATTGATGATTGGAAGGATGAACGAAATCCGAAAGATGGCAGAGGAGCCAGACCTCGACACTGTTAGTGAAGTAGATGCAAGAAGAAGATCATCCGATCGAATTGGTCATGGAATGGAAAAATAAAATAGAATAAAATAAAAAATTAATTAATTAATTAAACACAATTTATAATTACTAATATTTATTTAAAAACTCTCTAAAATATTAAAATATAACTTATATTCTAACAAAAATACAATTTTTATCAAACTAATGGTAAGTCTATAAAACATGACTTGTGCACTACAAAGATTTACAAGATCCTCCAATATAAGACATGACTAGGGCATTACAAGGACTTGCAAGTTCCTGGACTCTAGAGGAGAGAGAGCGTGGTTTACTGGTTTATAGTCGTCTGAAGTCGTTTCTCTCTTACTGGTTTACTGATTGATAGTTTTATACATAAAACATGGCGAACTCTTGAAGACCACACAAACACAGTTACAATTATAAAACTCATTATGGCACAACTATCGATCTACGTACAGTTAATTTGTTATCCGACACACACCTTCTAAATTTCTACATAGCACATTAGTATATTACGATTGTCCAAGTCTAAATATTCATATCCTCTTAGATCGGATTTCTCTTAGGATAAAGCTGCATAGAACTTCTTAAATTTCAAGTCTCAGCGAAATTTCTAATCTAATGAATGTTGATGTTGCTGTATAATATAGGCGGGGGTCGAATAACTGCCAATATCAAATTAAGGTCTATGCTACTTCCTCAAAACATAATCAAGATAGAAAACCATAACCAGAAGAACCTTCTCTAAATATTAACATTGACTGGAGCCTAACGATAAAAGACAACACATGATCAAGACACAAAACAATAACTACTGCAGTATCAAGCACCATCGAACAATTTGATTCTATTAGTAGAACTTTTCAAGAAGCAAAATTTCAACTGTTAGTCGCAAGTTATAATAACTCTTCCGAAAATCATGTTCGCATGAGATTGTAATCGAGTAAACAATAGCAACTTGAACCAATTTGAATATACACCATTCTCCCGAACCTGAAGTGCAAAAAGGCAACACATTTAGCTCAAGCTCTCAACTTCTGCTCGCCTTGCAAAAGGCTGCGCTGGCAACTGAGATGCTACATGTTCAGCCATCCTGCCCATCAACTTATTCTCTCCTTCCTCAAAATGCATATGTCTGTTTCTCAAATTCTGTTCAGATACTCCCACTTGTGAGCTGGCAACAGGAGCTCGAGACAGTCGGTAGTTGGTGCCATTGTTTGGTGTTACGCTGCTGCCATTCTCAAGACCACTCTTAATCCAAGCAATATTGTTCAAATCTGTAGCAATGGAGATTAGTTCTTGACTTGAGAAAGAGGGAAGTTCCTCATATTCAACAAATTCAGGCCCTAACAAAGAGCTTTGGGAATGGGCTCCATTTGGAGTCGAGCAGCAACCATATCCACATTGTAAAGGAACAATAGGCTCATTGTGAATATCTTCAAGGAATTTGCAAATTCCAAAGTCTGGTTTGGAAGCTTGAACCATCGGACCAGGAGCACTAAACCCAGAGCCAATTTGTGGACCATTGGCAAGATTATAAACACTAAATGCACTGATACGTGCTGCAGGACGAGGAAGGCTAGTACAGGCTCTTAGTTCAGGAGCAGAATTAACCTCGCTTGTTTGCAGAACATCTTCTGCCTGTGCTCTGTCTTCATGCTCGCTGGACCTATCATCCATGATAACCTCTCTACCTTCATGGGGCTTGAATGAATTGGTGTCACCAGCAGATAGAGTTTCTTCAGAGGATGTCTTTGTTTTTTCATGATTTCCATCTTCTATCATATAGCTAGAGGATGGTCTATACCTTCCTAGCTCTGTGCATTTGCGCCTTAGAGTAGAATTCCAGTGGTTCTTGATTGCATTATCTGTTCTGCCAGGCAGGAGCCTTGCAATTGCTGCCCATTTGTTTCCATACTCTGCATGAGCTGATATTATAATGCGATCTTCTTCGTCTGCACCAATGCACAACATATGCATGCATGTTTATTAGAATTACAAATTCAAGAAACAAACACAAAACATGCAGCGGTAAGAAGCAAATTTATAAAGAGGATTCATGTACAATTCACTATGCCAAAAAGACCAGATATCAAGACAATGCAATCAAACTGTGAACTCCAGATTGAACATTCGAAAGATTGAAGCTGAAAGCTTCAGCCTTTTTAAAGCAAACCTGCAATAATTACAAAGAGAACTTCCTGGCGTAAGATATAGTAAAAGGAAGAAGATACGAGAACCAAGGTCTGTTCTTTCCATAAGACAATCAAAACACCCAACATTTATAATTCTGTGTGCACTCCAACAATCAGGATGCAGAACTCACTTCAAAGATGAATCTTCAAAGCACATTAGAAGTTAATTGCCAGGTGCAGGCATAGTGTCCAGAATAATTATGAATCTTCAAAGCACATTAGAAGTTACTTGCCAGGTGCAGGCATAGTGTCAAGAATACTAATTATTCTACCAGTTTAAAAACAATTACATTCCTTGACTATCCGGTAAAAAAAGGCTCTAAACACACAATCACATGGCTAAATCCACCCACATCTGGACAGAGAGAGGGTGAAAGTAGTTATAAGTATGAACACAGGTTGATAAGTTTTCTATCATTCACTGGAAAATAACACAGAAGTTGCCACACAGTCACGCCTAGTATTTGGTACACAAAATCTGCAACCACTATATAGATATGCCCCCTTTCTTCACTGCATTCCCAAAGAGTGGATTTGAAGGTAAATAACATGCGTTTTGTAATTCAGAAAGGAAGATAAGAATAGGAAAGGAAACCCATTAATTGCAAAGGGCATCACAAATGGACAAGTGGTATGATAAAATAGAACCAATATATTTCTATAATTAGGATAATGCAAACATCCCCACACTCAATATCATCTCTCGTTAAGAATCAGAGAAAATTACATGTAACAAGGCATGTATTAGCAAGGAGGTTGACATGATCAGCACTGACCACTTCTAATGCTGGTGACTGGAAAGCAGTAACTTGCTATTGTTGTAACCTTTTTAATATAAGTCTCAATCTGTTGCATGATTGGATTTAGCTAGGAATGAAAACTTTAAAAGATAAAGCAGACTATTCTGTCATATAATTTCTTCATTCTAAAACTAACAACTGATTTAACAAAGTATTAGATTTGTAATTAATTTGTATACAGCAGCTCTTTTGGGACGATAGTCAAATATGCATATGCAGTGAGACAGATCTAAGGTAGCTTCCTACCTTATAAATAACATCTTAATTTCCAAAAGGAAAAAGTATTAGATTTGGGAAAGGCAAGGAGGGGCAACAATGAGAAGAAGATGAGAACGAAATAGAAACAAGAATGAACTGTTAAGGCCAACAGATTTTGTGAGCTTCACTACAGATTGTTCTCAATGAGAACATAAAACAAAGATGTGAGCACTGGAGAACGACCAAATGTAGGTCCTGCGTTCATGGTTTTTTAATAAGACCTTAGCAAATCACGCTTCTGAATTCCCTCAGAAGTGCATCGACTATCAATTTAACATTTGAATTTGACGACTCGACAGTGAATAGTGACCAGTACAAGATATGATATCGCAAGATAAAAGATCAACATAGAAGTTATGGAGATAAAAATCAAATATTCAATCAACAGAAACACCAAGCAACAGAAACTTTAACGAACTTGAGTTCCGAACAACCTTAGAGAAACCAAAAATCAAATGTTGTGCTCAAATAAAACATAAAACAAATGCACTAAATCAACCGAACACAAAGAGACAACCAGATCAGCACAGGTAACAGAAAACCCTTCAAAACCCAACAACAAAACCAAAACCCCGAAGAACCAAACGAGAAACATCAAATAAACCAAAAGACACATTCTATCAAATGTACCACAAAAAAAGACACGATTTTTATTACCAGTGAAAGGCTTGCGCTTGAGACAAGGATCGAGCTGGTTACACCATCTAAGCCTGCACGATTTCCCAGACCGACCAGGAATCCCACGAGCGATCAAGCTCCAATTCCTCGCGCCGAACTTGCTTACAAGTTTACTGAGCACAGCGTCTTCTTCCGGCGACCATGGTCCTTTAACTCTACTGCTCACAACACCGACTCCTGACTCGGTCACGCCACCGAGTTCACCAGAATCAACCCCACCGCCAAGCTCCGAGTCTGCCCCAGTCGGCGAATTACTCTGGTGATGGTTAACTTCCTCCATTATCACGGTATCAAGTAGTTGCTTTTCCAAATCTTTTTAGTTATTTTGTCTCTTTAATAGAGGTGCTTTTGTTATATTGTACCTACCTGCCTAACTGCAACTGGGGACAGTAGAATACTCAGGAGCCAGAGAAACGGAGAGAGGTTTTAATTTTATTGGGGCTAATGTTTCGGTTCTGTGAGGCGGTTTCCTCTGGAATTACCAACGTGCCCCTGTTACACAGACCAGTTTACCAAGGTACGACGCTGTCGTTTCTTTCTTTTTGTCTTAGGTTTTTACTTTGACCTCCGTTTGACTTTGGTTGCCTTGCCGGAAGTGGGACCCAGAAGTGACCTCAGTTACCTGTTTGCCACTATGATGAATGGAAGGAGCCGAAGTTTTGTGGTAATTAGAGGGAAAATGGCGGTTACTTTGGTTACGACTGGATTCTGTTACTCAAGTTCAAAGAAACCGCTCCCTGGCTTTCGAATGTTTTCCAAAATTAAACGGAATCATCTACCAATGACCAACATACCCCTGTGTAAATCTGCCCAGATCATGGATTCTATTGGGCCCATACCCAATAGGATACACGTATTTTGAGCAAGGTCCAGAATAACTGGGTTTAGATCCCCCTCACTACTCGGAAGAAAGCCTTAGAAAAAAAGAGCCCGTTTAGTACACATGAGGCTTCGTGTAGACCATCTAATGGGCACGAAGAACATGGCAGCGTAATGGAGGATGGTTCTCATCTGGCAACTTAATATTCATGATGTAATTTGTCGAACCATATTCACAAAAAGGTTTTTCTTTTTTAAAGGTTACCTGAAAGGGAATGAAGTGTACCATCGATAACAAATGATTCCGGGAACTTGGTTCGCTTTAATAAAGCCTTGTTGCTGAGTTGCCAAACTTTCATTGGCTAATTTGGTTTCCGTACAGAAAGCTTGAAATATATTCCAAAACTTTTTCTTCCCCATTGTCTTTCTTTTACGTTTCATTGTCTCCAACTAGCTTATGAGAATTGGCTTAAATGCCTAGACAAGAATTTATGAGCAGTGGATAGAAGAGAATGAATTAGTCAAAAGTGTTGTATCGTCTTTAATTCTGATTTGTAACTTGTTAGATACTCTTTCTTTTCTTGTTTTATATGTTTATGTGGCCTATTTTAACTGATTTCTTAAAGTAGAAAAATCATTTTTTAATTATAATCACATAAAATCAAAGTAAAAGAGATGCTCCATAGGTGTGGTGTGCACTGCCTTACTAACCTACAACACAACCAATATTGTAGCAGTGATTAATTTACATTGATTGCTGAAATTTATGTTAATAGGGTGTCTAAGTGACGTGTGCCGATTAGTCTTCAAAATGGAAGATTTATTTTTAACATGTGCATGGCCTAATGGTGCTATTCAAGGTAAGATAATCCTTCTTTAATCTTTCCATGATCTTTTTTGCTTGTTGTGGCAGGTAGGAATATGAGATTTTTCTCAAGAATAAGATGGAGGAGATCCAAAAGCAAAGAGAGCTGCTTTGTCTACAAAGCAGAGAGGATGAGGACATCAAAAGGAAATTCGCATGTTTTCCTACCAAGCAAAGTGCATGGACCAAAGTTCCTCTCCAAAGGCCTACTAAGAACATCGCATTAAAGGGCCAGTTATCACCTTTTAGGAGTGGACATAAATGGCCCGCCAATGAGTTTCTGGTGGAGGTTGGGAATTTGTGGCTAAGCGTAAGTCTAGTCGACGATTGACATGACTCGGATTTGCACAATCGTTTGGTAAAGTTAAAGCAAGAGAGCAGTTCCTAAAAGCTGGTGGTGTCTTGAACTGAAGAATGTTTATGACACCTTAAGGTTTAGTACTACACGTCTAAGTGCGTAGGAAAAGATTGGGAAAAAAAAAACAGGTATACAAAAAGCGAGTTTGGTAAGGCCCGAGAATGGTCCTTCAAGATATGGAATGTCTCAAAGATTAACGAGTCCCCAGTAGTCTTCAAATTTGTAGGAAAGAGTAAGCAACTTAGCATTCAGTAGCAGTCACGTCAGCCTCTGCCATAAGCAACGGCCTTGAAAACAACTCTCCACTTGATCTTGTCCAATTAATCTCCTTTAGAGTTTAAAACTTGAGCCCGATCGAATTGCCACACCAAGCCGATTATCAAAACTTCAATGTTTTATCATAGTCGAGCCTTTTCATCACCCCAACTCCACGTACGTGAAGCTGAGTTTCATGCTTATAGAGCGGTAGAAATAACTCAGGTTTATTTATATATGCATATCATTGGTGTTAAACAAAGAAAAAAGCCAATGCATGACCAAGTATCCACAGGATTAGAACCATATTTATTGAACATCCTGATCTTTCCTACACATTTTCATTCAATGAAGATAAATTTGATCTCGAGAGTTATATTCTCAAGTCTCTTTTGTTCGTTTCTGGTTATTTCATCGATAAACCAAAGTTATATTACTTGAACGGAGAGTAGAGGCACTGCCTTACCCACTCCTTGCAGTCATCTAGCTGTTTTGCTATCTGCTTAACCGTTTCAAACAAGATACTAGTAAGGTATGAGCCGTGGGGTTGAGAATATGTCCTTGGTACTTACTGGGTTTGTCCTTTATATCAGACCCTCCTTATTGAAACCATGTGACCTCCGGACGGCGGGGGAGACGGCCAAGCCGCGCTCGGCCCCGCGCCGCCTGTGGAAGCGCCTGTCGCGGGCGATCGGCGATGCCCTGCCGAAGGGGCTCTATGCCCGTTCGCTGATCATCATCATCGCGCCGATGGTGCTACTGCAATCGGTGATCGCGTACACCTTCATGGAGCGCCACTGGCAGTTGGTGACGAAGCGGCTCTCGGCCTCGGTCGTCGCCGATGTCGCCGCACTGATCGACATCTATGAGAGCTACCCACAGGACAAGGATGCCGAGACACTTTCCCGGATCGCAGGCGAGCGGCTGAACCTCGACCTCGACATCCTGGAGGGCACGACGCTGCCCGCGCCGGGTCCGCGCCCGTTCTTCTCGATCCTCGACGAGGCCCTGTCGGACGAGATCAAGCGGCAGATCCGCCGCCCGTTCTGGATCGATACGGTCGGCCGCTCGAACCTCATCGAGATCCGCGTTGCCATTCCCGGCGGTGTGATGCGCATCACCGCCCGGCGCAGCCAAGCCTATGCCTCGAACTCGCACATCTTCCTTGTCTGGATGATCGGGTCTTCGCTGGTGCTGCTCGGCGTCGCGATCCTGTTCCTGCGAAATCAAATCAAGCCGATCCTGCGTCTCGCGGCGGTCGCCGAGGGCTTCGGCAAAGGCCGCGAGATCGAATTTCGACCGCGCGGCGCACGCGAGGTGCGGCAGGCGGGCCATGCCTTCATCGAGATGAAGCGACGCATCGAGCGGGCGATGGAGCAGCGCACGACGATGCTGAACGGGGTCCAGCTTGGTCTTTCCTTTTGAGTAGACATAAACAACACAGCCAAACACTCGAGGAAG
>JAOQMM010000173.1:9572680-9584745 GCA_027563515.1 Erythroxylum platyclados | reverse complement strand
CCATGCAGGTTAGTTGTTGATTTTGTGAGCTCACATACTGAGTGTGGGATTTTTGGCCATTTCGGGACATTACCGCATGTGAGTGGTCATTGGGATGCTTGTTTTCATTGTCTAGTGGCTCATGAACCCTTTGACTTGATTATGTATAGGTGTTATGTTTCTGTTGTTTACTTTGATACTAATGAGATTTGTAACAAATTCTGTGTATATATTTGAACGTAATGAATGAATATTGTGTGATGAGTTGTTTATGACTAAGTATGCTATGGACAGGAGAGTCCTGCGGCCTTGTTGAATTGAACTAGAAGTATAGAAGTGTTTTATTTTGAATTTTTGCAGGTCTTTGAAATTTTGGCTAGTCGAAAGCACAGCCATTGTGCGGTCCGATTTTATAAAAAGAATAAAAAATAAAATGTTAAATGAATGTGATGCAAATGATACTGGTAAGCCTCGCATAGTCGAGTTAAGAGTACCATGTGTACTCTTAGCCCGGGTATGCGGCGGTTGTCACGGACTCGACGTTGATTCGGGTCGTGACAATGCAAACCCTTTTGAAAGTTGAATCTTTTGCCTTAATGGATGATGACCTAAAGTTTATTGCGTCCCAATTTTGTTGACTTCACAATAAATAACTTCGTCACACGTCTAAGTTTTACTCCCAGGAATGAAGGATATGGGCAACTTGCATGCTGGCGATACAATAAAAAGAAGCTAGAAGAATCTTTTAAGCAAGAGGAGATTAGGCTACAAGATGCAATGTTATCAATTGTTATATGTCCACTAAGTGGAAAGTGAAAAAGATTTGTCATTTTAAAAGAAAAGAAAGGAATTGGAAGCTGAAGCTTGAAAATTGCAATTAGTAGCTAGGCCAGTTTGATGAGGTGCAGTAGATCTGTAAGATTTATTATATGTGTTTGTGTATATGTTCAAATGTTGTATTATTTTTCTCAACTTTACAAGGTTAATTAGTACTTGGAAGGTAATTTGGATAATGAAGTAATGAATACAGTTCCTTTCAATTGAAAGTTCTGTATGAATATCAAGATAAAGTGTAAATTTAGTGAACTTGCAAGAGTGATACCTCAATGGAGGATTTTCGGGGTCAAGGTCTTTATAGGATCTTGGAAACATTTTCATTTTCATTTTCATATGATTGACTTCATTCTAATTCATTTTCTTGAAACTATCGATTCTCTCTTGATATAAACAGTGCATGCTTTTGGATTCTCAACAAGCCATGGTTGATATACAAACATATTTGATTGATTTTAGAATTTACTTCTTCCACTTCATTTGTTTAGAAGACATGAGTTCCTATTAGAATCATAAAGAACTCACTTCCCTCTTCAAAAATATTGGCAATGCAAAAACAATAGAGTGAATCTGTTCAGGAAAACATAAGTTCTAACTTGACAATTTACTGATAAAGTCTTTCAAACAAGAACTAATAACTTAAATGTCTTAAACAGGGTAGGAAAAACATAGGAAAAAAATTTGCTAATCATATTATTCAACTCAACAAATTAAAATATGGAAGATGAATCAAATCAAACAATATAAAATTGTTGGGATTAATTAACAAATTTTTGTTCAGTTCTTGGTTCAATCTTAACCTTTATATGAATGTGTATAATCAATCGTCATGTTATTTTCGTATCTTTCTTTGAAACTATTAAATATAGATTAATAACAAGCTCTATTAATCGTATTTTTCCTTAAATTATAACTAATTAAAACAAAATCTTTAATTAGGTCTAACGATCAGACAACTCAGAATAAGTTCTCCGAACTTAGTGTGATATTCTTATTACAAATTAGAAAATTAGGTTAATCTAAGTAACAATGACGTAACTCAAGTCATTTAACTTATGCTATGCTATTTCTAATAATGCATGACCATTAGTTTACCAATACAACAATTACAGATTGAATATTGATTCTAGCAATGAATTCATATATGAATAATCTAGTTGGCCTATCTAAATGGTTCATATGCAAATCCTGAACTTTGAACATATAATAATATGATCAATTCTAAAAGATAGTTAACATCACTAAGATTGATCAATGGTCAAATATGTTCACTAGCCTAAATATCCCATTTGAACTAGAAAGAAGAGATTAATAGCTCATAGCTCTCAAAAGAGAGATGAATCTACATCCTTTTATATCTCGAATTTGTACACTTCCTATTTGGCCTCTTAATGACCCTTTTATATTTTAAAATTAGGGTTGCATATTTATACATGATCAACTACACAGGTATGTAAGTGACTACAGATCCTAAACATTAGAAATAACAAGAAAACAAAAAACTGATGAGCAAAGCAAACAAGTCATTACCTCTTAAGTAGAGCTTGAACTCTTTTTTATGATTGATAGCTCCGTCTACCTTCCCAAAAGGATTTATATGATTCAGAAAGTCAATAGGTGGTCCCTCTTTTGAGAATAACAAAAATCCTATAACACTAGTTTATAGGCAAGGAATTAGGCTATAAGTAAGAATTGTCTCAAATTAACATATAAAATTAGAATTGTCTCAAATTAACAAATATGGAATTCATTTTGATTAGATACAAATACTGTAATACCAAATTCAAAATCTTTGACATCAAATATATAAAATTGACACAGAACATGATGACAGTTCAACTTATTGCAACTAAGCCTAATGTTGAGTAACTTTTACATACTCATAAGATGAAATGAATAAATGGTAATAATGTCATACTTCCTTTTAGGAGCAAGTCGAAGAAACTCCACAGCTATCAAGATCAAACAAATAAAGTCAGTTTTCATGTAAGAGTCTTTTAACTATTCTGAAGGAAGTTTGTGCTCAAAAGAACTGATTTTTGAATAAATCATGGCATACTATACTTAGAGCGAACTTGGAATTCAGAAGATAGGACATACCTTTCGCTATATGAAGTCTAACATGAGGGTCTGTAAAACCAACAGCTAATTCAGAAAAATATCTTTTAGACGCTAGATCAAACTAGAAAAATTTTATAAAAAAGATAGTAAAAAATAGAAGTAGGTAACATCAAACCATAACTTACATCTATGACAATCTTATCTATCTCACATATATTAATAAGCTCCACCGAGCTATAGCGAGAGATCTCCTTAAGAACTCCCCTATCACCACCACCAATAACTAGAACCTATATCACATTATTTAATAAATAAATTAAATTCATTATATAAAATTATGGAGATGTATCGGAGATGATTATGATACTTGCATTTTACTAGAGCACATTGGAACCAACATACACCAAATTAGAATCACAAAGAAGGAGATATAGAGCAGCAATATCTACTGATTTCAGAGATAGGATCAAACAAAGAGGAAGATAAACTATCATTTCCTAGTAAGCACATCCATCTTTCTCTATCAACTGAATAATTCCATAAAAAACAAGTACTTTTTTGTATGACAATGGCTATAAAGAGTTAAATTCGTAGCCAAGTCATAATAGTAACAGAATATATGCACATGAATAGTGGCAAGTAGTTAGAGTTCTTTTGATCTCATGGAACCAGAGATGACTCTAAAAAAAGTTGAACCTTAAAAACCAATATCTCTCAATACTATGACTTTCCCTTGTATACAATTTGCTTTATTTCCAAGGAATATGCTTCTCCTGCAAAAGTTTGGGATTGTTCTACTTCTTAAGTTTCTATGGCTTTAAATGCTTGTCAATCCTATTTTACGAAAAATTCCAAATCAAATAAGCAACAATGGAAGATTGGGGAATCCAAATACTTAGCAGCAAACTAGTGAATAATGTAATCCTCATCATCTTCCTTTATCTGATTATATATTGATTTGATAACATATAGACATAAATAAGAAAACTTCTACCTAATTCGTTTCCACTGACAATACAGAAAAAGAATTGAAAGTGGTTGAAATAAAAGAACCACAAGATCGGCAAGATGAAACAAACCAATTCAACACCATTGAAACAAAAAGCATTTATTTAATCTAACATATAACCTGGGTTAGATGGACTCACCTCTAAAACTTACCCTATAAAAATGTTGGGCAATCACAATGCTAGCTAATAGAGTTTTTGTATCACGATGACAAAAACGAGTTTGTAGCAAAGTTATTGTATCACGATTAAAAAGTACCGTCAAGAACAGGAGAGTACTATTGTTGAAAGGCAATCAATATAATTTTAGAACATTAGATTTTTGTGTTTAAATTTTAATTTAAATATTAAATAATTAATTGAAGAAATAGAGATACGTGTTAACCACGTAACATGTACAAAAATCTAATATGGTTAGCCACATTAGTGACGTTAACGAAAAACTTAATGTAGGGTTATTTTTATAACAAATTAAAAGTTAAAGTACTTCTGAACCTCCCGCATCTCAACATGATTTCTACCGGAATGTTATTGTTGTTGTTGTTGTAGTACTAGTATTGTAAAATTGAAGAAAGTTTGAGATTTTTTATAATTAACCCTAGTTTTTATTTATCTATAATATATTATTAATTATCACATCAAAATAATGATATGTCAAGTAGTCCTTTTTATATGACCATTATGTCAATACTATTAATTATATGGTTGAGGACCAACTAATTTTTCAATGAATCAGAAAATAAATTATTTTATTATTATTTTTAATAAATTTGCCTAATATTGTAAATTTAGATAAATTTTAAAATTAATTTTTCTGAAGTATTGCTTTATATCTTTCGGAATACTTGTTTAGAGAATAAAAATCATGTTTATATTAAAAAAAACAGACCCATTAGGTTCTCCAAGTCAATCTGACCCATTTCTGCTTGAGTACAAAATATCAAACTCTAGTTTTTCAACGTGCCTGTTGCGAATGCGTCCTGCTACTTTTGTGATTAACAGAGTTTTTTCTTATTTGACGGATCCAGTTCACTTATTTTCATAGGTAACTTCAATTTTAAAATCTTAAAATAAATATATAAATCAGTTTTTGGGTTTAAAAATCAAAATTAATAGGTCAACACGTACCTGTCATATTCAATAAATTTCTCATGGGCCACAATTCACACATGACAATTTATCTTATTTTCCGATTAATCTAAACATATTAATCACAAACCTAATACTACTCTTTAGTCATTAAAATTAATCACTTGGAAATTATTATGATTATATTAGTCAAACATAGGAACATTGTTCTGTATTACTTCTTTACCAAACTTAGGTGCCTTAAGGAGAAAGAAAAGAACACGGATCGTAGGAAGCACTCCTGGTGTCCCACATAACTGACTAAGTTTTGGAAACGCGAAAGTCCTCAAAAGAGGGATTCTAAAGGCGATTTATTTTAAGCTTAATTTATGTGTGGACATACGCTAACACCAATGGCTTGTAATTGAAGAGAGGCATAATCCGAGTCAAATTCAATTCCAAAGTGGGTCGTCCTCTCCCATGAATGAAACTTCGTAAGAATCAGATACGCCAACAAACATAACGTATTCCATGCGGCTTAGGCCACTCCTGTCCTAATTAGAACCATCTCTTTAGTAGCGTGGGCAGTCTCTTTAGTAAGAAAAGTGGGAGATGATGCCTGCTGCTGTAAACTTGGACGCTGAAATAGAGGGCTTATCACTCTTGTCTGATGAAAATGAAGAAAACCAACATCTCCCTCAAGTGTATGTGCAAGGAGGAGCAAAGGAGTCTCTGTATATGACAGCCAATCAACATGATGATCAATGTCTTGGTGACAATGCCAGTTCCGCACACCAAATTAGTAAAGGTTCCATCTTTTGTTTCTTTTCTTTTTCAGTTCTAGGAAACAGGGGTGTTTCCACTTTCTCATATCCTGCGTGAGACCAAGTTGCCGCAATCTACGAACAGGGGCTTTTGGGGTTGTTATACACTTTATAGTATAATAGGGATTTCATATGTAATCTTTGGTCTGTTGACTCTTTTAGATGCTTCATTAGTCTGGATCATGCCTAGATAATGAGTTACTTGTATCAACTGCTTCTATATTTGGAAATGAGGAATAGGACCACTGCGTCTTTTGCAAGTAATAAATTTCGATGGATAAACTGTAACTGGTTTCTCTTTTAACTTCTCTCTCCGGAAATGTCTTTCACAAAAACTCTCCTCTCCAAGCTTCGCCTTCGGCTGACCTGGATACTCGGGTCAGCGATGACCGTTGCTAGACTCGAGTATCCCAGGTTCCTCTTCGTTCTTTAACTGGGGCACTTTCTTGTCTCTCTATGTGGTTGCTTCCCAGATCTGGTCTCTTATGGTCCAGATTTGAAGTTCTTTGGTCCCTCAAGTGTTTCTTTTAGATCTAGTGTAGTTTTCTTCCAGATATGGTGCTGTATTCTGCTAGGTTTTTGTTCAAGTTGACCGGGCCTCCTTCGAAGTATTTTTTCCTTTGTTTCCTCTGGCTTTACCACGGTGCTTGTACTCTGTAATTTAGGCGCCAGAGTTATCTTATTTTATCAGAGGATGAAGGTCAATAGCTATACTCCTTTAACGGAATGAAGTTTGAATTCATTAAGAAAACTGTAATCGGTCTGGTTTTAATTTTAGAGGAACGCTAGGAAATGCAGAGCCTTCTACGGAAAAATTGAATTCATTTGGACACAAGTTCATCATTCTTGAATCATTGGAGGATATAACAAAGGCAAATGTTGCATAATTCTCCATGATACCTCTTTTTCTGTCACGAATGAAAATCAAATGTAGAATCAATCATTTGAAATGCTTCTTTATTTCTGTTGGAATTTTGCAGAGTCATGGGTACATGCATGTGCTGTTCTCACCACTTGTATCAACAGTGCTTATATACTGGGTTATTCTGAGATCATTATGGTTCACTTAGGTTGGGTATGTGGTGTAGTTGGTTTAATTGCAGCCACTACACTGTCATTATATGCAAATGGACTTGTCGCAAAGCTCCATGAATATGATGGGAGGAGGCACATTAGATACAGAGATCTTGCAGGGTATATTTACGGTATGGTCTAAGACAAAAACAACATAGTTTTTAGCAATTCCTATTTTTTAGTGTCATAATGTGACTGGTACATACAGAATATGCTTTATTGTGGTTTCTTCATTAATGTGTTTTATTGGGCCTTTCATTACAGGGAAGAAGGGTTATTGTACCATTTGGATACTGCAATACCTTAATCTTTTCATGGCTAATATTGGATTCATCATTATGGTTGGTTCAGCTTTTCAGGTAGAAGGAAATCACAACACTTGGCTTTCATCAATTTGCAACATCCTGTTGTTATATTCTGAATGTATTTACTGTGTCTAGTGGAAGATTAGCGTGGATAAGTCTGATTCTTCTCACAATTCTACAAGCATAAGAAGATTATAGAGAAAATTCTAGAGACATAGAATATCTAATCTTGAGTGCATTTTGGAGTTTGTAGGTTGTTGGATCAGATCAATTTCTGTAGTCTATTGAAGAGGTGAATCAGTATAATTAGGGGATCTGGAGCTCATTTGGGATTTTTTTTTTCTTGAATAGTTAGAGTATGAAAATTATATGTAAATTCACTCCCTTTAGTTGCTTCCTGAGTTACATGCAACAGGTATAGATTGTCATAATTAAGTTTTTGTTCGGTCAGCATACTCTTGAACTTGATACTTGTGGTAATACATTCTATCTTGCTTGGTTGTTGTTGATATTCTCTGGTGAAGTGCACAATCATGATCTTTCTTTGTGTTTGTTGTAATTCTATTTACTTGACATGCAGGGTGTATATAATCTTTTTAGGGATGACAATGCACTGAAGCTCTCACAACGCAATCTCATTGCAGGGCTTGCATGTTTCATACTTGCAATTATGGTTCCTCATTTGTCAGCTATGGCAGTTTGGTTGCGCCTGTCAGCAATTTTTACCGCGATATATGTTGTCGTAGCACTTGCAGTCTCTGTAGGAGATGGTAAGTTCACTGCAGCATTATACATTGAAAACTTGGTTAAGTAATTGACGGGGTTTCTCTGAATGTCAATTGCACAAAAGCTAAGTTTCTTGTCATTTTCATATTTATTGGTCCTCTATCTTGCACTTCATGTGTATGCAATTGACTCTTCAGTTGATGAAATTGCTAGTCACATTGTGGTTTTGCTGAAATGGCTTCTTTAGTGTACAAGCTTATATAGTATTTAACTTCAGATTCATGTGTATGCTTTTGTAGGGGTCAAGGCACCGCCCAGGGACTATAGCATACCTGGAACATTGACAGGAAGAATCTTTATGACAATACTGGCTATTTCCAATTGTTTTGTTCCGTTTAGTACTGGCATGATTCCTGAGATACAGGTTGTCCATGAATTAAAATCCATCAAAGTTATTAAAGATTATGGCAATCTTAAAATTATTAAAGAAAGAACATAATAATTGTGGTCTTTGAAAATGGATCTACAGTTGATATATATTGATTTTTATTTCAATAATTTTACAAATCAGATGTTAAAAACCCTTCTGTGATTATTGCTACTTCCAGTTTTTCTCCTTCTTCTGTTTTGGTCGAGTCTTTGCTAATCTCTGTTTTAGCAACAAACTAATTAGCACATCTTGTAACAGGCAACTCTGAGAGCCCCTGCGACTGAAAACATGATTAAAGCATTGTATGTGCAGTTTACAGTTGGAGTTATACCAATATATGCAGTTATCTTTATCGGGTATTGGGCTTATGGATCATCAGCATCATCTTATTTGCTTAACAATGCCAGTGGTCCTGCTTGGGCGAAGGCATTTGCCAATGTTGCCGCATTCTTCCAAGCAACCATTAATTTTCATGTACGATTTATCCATAACCTGCACTTTTTTTTCCATTTTTGATTCTTCTTGTTCAACTTGTTTACTATTTTTCATATAAAAGCTTCTGCACTTTGCTTGGAGGCTAATAGTTAACATGGTTCTCGTTTAGATATTGGCATGTCCATCATATGAGTACTTTGATACCAAATATGGGCTTAAAGGAAGTGCATTGGCAATTCGGAACTTGTTATTTAGAATCACCATAAGAGGTAGCTACCTGCTTGTTACTTCACTGATAGCAGCTCTTCTACCATTCTTCGGAGACTTCATTGGCCTCATTGGATCCATTTGTGTCCTTCCCCTAACATTTGTTATACCCAACCACATGTACCTGGTGGCAAAGAGAACCAAGCTTAACTCCTTACAGAAGCTATGGCACTGGTTTTTAATTATCATCTTTAGCGTTATGTCGGTTTCTGCAACAATTGCATCTGTGAGGCTTATTGTGATAGATTCCAAAACTTACAAGCTTTTTTGGAGGTCAAATTGATTAATAGTTCCAGGTTTTTGGTGGGATTCAAATCTTCTCATCCCAGAATCCAACTTTCGAGATTCTTGTTTTGTAATCTCTCATTGTATCATTTACCTCTCGCTTTTTAGGCCCTAGCAAAAGTAGCAACAGGGCAAGGGAGACCTTACAGAAGATACGGCACTGGTTTATGGTTTTCATCTTTAGCATTATTTCAGTTTCTGCAACAAGCATCCAACATCAGCATCGCAGACTAAGATTGAGTTTGAACTGTCTAAATTAATTGTTAAATTATTAAGTTATTAGTTTATGATTAATAAAATATACATTATTCAATAATTAAACTAATCAAACTTGTATACATCTCTCCATCTCTCTCTCTCTCTCTCTCTCTATATATATATATATATATATATAATTAGACTAAAATGCATAATATTATAAATTTTTATTATTTTGAATTTATTAAGTGTGTTAATTATATAAAACTGTTAAGATTAATAGGATGCACAAAGTATGCCAAGCGCTGCTAAGAAATACCAAACAACAATATTTTCCGAAGTTTCTAAAGTAAGAAAAATAAAAATGTTCTAAGAAAAAATAAGAAATTAATATAAAAGTTATGAAATAAGGAGCTTCAACTCACGTTTATAATAAAAAAGAATAACTCTTCAATTATTTATTGGATACTTGTTTAATTAAAATTCTATATAACAAAAATAATTTATTACCATATGATTGATAACTAGAGAGATATTTTATATCGTCATATATGATATATGATATATCTTAATTCAAAAATTTTAATTATTTATCATTAAAGCAAAATAGGAAAAATATCACATATAAACCTATTTTTCCTTTTGTAGAGACAATATATAATATGTTTCTTAATTCTTCGTAAGTTTATTTTGTAACTGTGATATTTGATTAAAAACCTATACACTTCAATTTGTGTAAAATTGAATTTCTTCTTTGTTAATTTTTATTATAAATTTTAATTTAAAGTGATAAATTAGTATAAAATGAATTCAAATTAACCAAAATAGTTGACTTAAGAGTAAGTGTATATGATTTGATTTAGTATGATTTAAATTTATAAGATTTGATTTGGTTTGAAATATAAAATTATTTTAAGTTAATACTTAAAAATGTTATTCAAACTTTCCGTTCAATCCCCATTTTAGACTATATCTTTTACTTTTTATAATTTATACCTTCCAAATTTAATTATGATGTAACACCTAACATAATAACTCATTCGCTAATGTTACTAAAAAAAATTAAAATGTTACTAAAAAAATTAACACCCTTAAAACCTCTTATACCGTGAATAGCACGAGGATCAAACCGCAGGTATTATGTAATTGCTAAAAAAGAGATAGTCGACTCACAAGACGCCATATACTCGCATCTCAAAATAGAACTCCCTTAATTATATTAATAATATTATATATATATATATAGTTATTAATTAGGTTACAATCCAAGAAAAAAAAAAGAAAAACTAGCATATAAGTTCTAAGAACGGGAACTACACCGAACTTTTGTGGTTATGGCCTTGTAGGGTTTGGTGCTGATGGAGATAGTGGCATGGACAGAGTCTTAACCAGTTTTGGTTTGGTATCTCCAAGTTCTGGCAGAAGTAAACGGCTATTAATCTTCTTCGGAGTAGCCATTGATGTTGCCTCCGCTGACCGGCCGCTCACGATCACGAATATTATCAGAAGCAGAGTCACATATGTAGTTGCACTTTTACTCTCCATTGTTTATATAAATGCTCTATCTCTGGTTGAATCTGGACTGAAATTCCAGTACGGAGCCAGCGAGTTGAGAGAGGAAAGTAGAGTTATAGTAGTAAGGTGTTGTGTTATATGGTTCCCGTAAGGTGCTCTTTATACATGTATAGAGGAGTGTGAAGGCTGAAAATGTCTGTTGGCTTTTACGAAAATTTCATCAGTCAATATATTGAATTTCATATCAAAGACTAATAATAGTCCAAGACTGAACAAGTCATAGGAATTTTTATGTGGCAATTAACACGTAAACGACATAATCTAAATTTCATTTATTGTATAACTAAATAGTTCATCAAAATAAAGGCTTACTTTCTCTCATTTGAAAGGTTTTGCAAATGAGACAACCTAGAGTAAATTCTCATTAAGTTCAATTAAAGATTTCTCTGCATATTTAGAACTCGTCGACTTGAACTTGGGACGACAGTGGGTTGGTTGGATTCAAGCTTAATTTTCTTTATAGCCCAATGTTTGTTTGAAGCCGGATTGAACTCAAGTCTAAAATTCGATCATTTGAGGCCAAAATAATGTACTTTTGCCTAAAGTTAGGGCAATCAACTTAATTTTAACCTAAATTGTCATCTCTATCTTGAGCTCCGAGTGTCTTTATCAAGAAAATCTTAGCCTATGAAGAGTAGTTTTTGCCAGCCTACACTCCTAAGTTTTTTCCCGTACGCCTACTATGAATTCGGTTGACATCATTTCTGTCATTTACGAAAATTTCGTGACATGTTTCGATATTTTTTATCAAGAAAATCTTAAAACACATGAGTTATTACCACCTTTAAAAAGAAAAATCAATATTCTAAAAATCGATCCAACATTAAACCGATAAAAAAAAGATTAAAGATTTAACCAATATTAAATCGTTATAAAGCTAAAATATAATAAATAAAAAGTAAAAATTATGAAAATAAGTAAAAATATAGTATAAAATAAAATACTTTATTGAAATAAAAAATTCATTAATAATGTCTATTAATATGTAATAAACTAA
>JAOQMM010000173.1:9542729-9567481 GCA_027563515.1 Erythroxylum platyclados | reverse complement strand
CATTTCTGCAATCATATTGGGCGGCTCAGCTATTCAGGTAAAAGAAGTTGCAGAACTCGGCTTTCATGATATTTTGATGCTACCTAGTGAATAAAATCATTATAAAATCAGTATAACAAATGAAGTACGTTAGAAATGATACTATATAACCTCTGTTTATATTAAGATATTAGTCGTTTTTTACATAAGAAAATTATATAACAAATGAAGTACGTTAGAAATGATACTATAGAACCTCTGTTTATATTAAGATATTAGTCGTTTTTTACATAAGAAAATTATATATAAAGTTTGGCATCACTACAATGATAAAAGCAAATTTAAAAATCGAATTTATGAATAGGGTGTATGAACTAGAAAACCTCACATGTAAAGACCATAAATAATTTTTCATTTTGATTTTCTTACTCCATTTACTTCCCATGCCTGCAGGCCGTGTATACTCTTTATAGGGATGACAATGCCCTGAAGATCTCATATTGCAATCTGATAGCAGGATTTTCATGCTTCATATTTGCTATTTTGGTTCCTCATTTGTCAGGTCTACGAATTTGGCTTGGACTGTCAGCTGTCATGAGCCTAATATATATTATTGTTGCAGTTGTACTCTCTATCGGAGATGGTAGGTTATACTACATTACAAGAGAAAGAGGTAATAAATATTGATAGATCAAACTATAATTCTAACTTATATATATATATAGGAGTCAGAGAAGCAGCCAGAGATTATAGCATCCCAGGAACATTAGCAGGCAAAGTGTTTCAGGCACTTGGCGCTATCTGTGGTTTATTTTTTCCATTCAATTCTGGGATGCTTCCAGAGATACAGGTAAAGAATGAATTGAAATCCATCAGCCTTTTTCCTTCCAAGATTATTGGTCAGAAATACTGGTTTCTTCACTAATTTGCAACAGGCAACTATAAGGGCACCTGTGGTTGATAACATGTTGAAAGCACTGTATGTGTTGTTTACACTTGGAATCTCACCATTGGTTATAGTGATGTTTGTTGGATATTGGGCATATGGATCTTCAACATCCTCATATTTGCTTGATAACGTCAGTGGTCCAGTTTGGGCCAAGGCACTGGCCAACATTGCTGTCCTCTTGCAAACAATCGTTTGTTTTCATGTACACCATCTCCGTCTATCCAAAGATCTCTTGTTCTTTATCTTTTGTCATCATATAACGAGTGATATTTTCATGCCTTCTTGCAGATATTTGCATGTCCAACCTACGAGTATTTTGATACCAAATATGGGGTTAAAGGAAGTGCAATGGAGATTCGGAACTTGTCATTTAGAATTGGGTCGCGAGGTAGCTACCTGCTTGCTACTTCAGCGATAGCAGCTCTTCTACCCTTCATCGGAGATTTCGTGGACTTTACCGCATCCATTTGCATTATTCCTATTTCATTTGTCGTGCCCAACCACATGTACCTGGTGGAAAGAAAGACCAAGTTGAACTCTTTGCAAAAGTTATGGCATTGGCTTAACGTTATCGTCTTTGCCGTTTTGGTTGTTGTTGGAGCAGTTGCGTCTGTGAGGCTTATTGTGATAGATGCCAAAGATTACCATTTATTTGGATCTTCAGTATCCAGCTTTAACTTGCTCCAACGTGAAAAACATTCTTGCTAAAGTAAAAAGAGAAATAGGCCCCACCTCTAACACCATTTTTTAAAGCAATTGAATAATATGCTGAAGTGCCTTTCTTTTGGAATGCCTAGTTTCTATCATTAACAGTCCTACGTTGTAATCTTTGACACTCACTTCATATTATTATATTTGATATGCCTTTCATGTCTTAATATAATTATTCTTTTTTTTAAAAAAATAGAATGCTGAAGTCAATAAATCAAAAGCGAAATCTCGCATATCATACTTTATAATACAAATAATTATATTATGTATATCCAATGACTAAAAAATTTAACCAATTATGTCAATTCAATTGTAAAAATTGAACCGTATAATTTTTCAATTCAGTTTTTAACTTACCCATTCGATTTGCTTTAATAACTCTTGTTGTTAAAAACCCATCAATTTATTAATTAATCGTCAATTTTCATAAATTAATAAGTTCTTAGAAACCAAAATTAATTAATTAATTAATTTTCATTAACAATTTCTTTTTTCAGTTAAACTTCAAATTCTTCGATACGTAAAGATAATATATTTCAATCATATTTCAAAATTTTTATTTTTATTTAATCTTTAGCCGATTTTCTGACGATCTAATACTGATTAAATCTTTTAAACCTTAAATCTTTTGTGTTACCAGTTTAACTTCCGATCCGATTTTTAAAACATTGATTATATCCTATTAAAAAGAATAAATAAAATTTTCTATTTATACAAAGGAAAGAAAATTATGAATTTCACTACAACAAAAAGAACTTTAGACAATAGACAAAAACATAACTATAAGTACAATTATTGCTACCTTTTTATTACGATAACATAATTCATACTGTTAAATAAAATGGCGTTGCTATAGGTGTAAGATAGCAAAATATTTTTGTTAGGCAACAAAATGAATAATGTTGCCTAAAATTTTGAACAAAGGCAACAAAACAATTTCAAATTATAGCAACAATGTTAAATGGATATAATAACAGTTTGAATCTTTATAAGGCAATGAATTGGATTTTTTAGGCAATAATATCTAATAACAAAAATAAGAGTTTTTTTCTTTCATTAGCAACAACATACATCAATTTTCATTAAGACAACAATATATAATGTTGAAAGTAACCATAAATACATTAATATATATCCCAAAATATATACTACCAAATTTCAATGACCAAAAAACTACAACTATATATGCTATCATATAGCCCATATGGCCTTAATGAAATTTAATCTTTAATATATTCAAAACACAATAGCCAAAAATTATTAGCTAAAATGTGAACCTATGTTATCTTCCTTTAATCCATATGGAATATAAGTGTGTCAACTAAAATATAAAAAAACTATTATGTATAGGCACTTCAAATTCCTTCACAAAGTACCTTCTTATCCATTTTCATTATCACCTTTCTGAAAAAAAATCAACAAGTAGATTAGAATTATTCTAAAACAACTATGCTCATAAACATGTTGATATCTAAAGAATGAACAAACAACTACTTTATTGTAACCTCCATTAATAAAGACAAATTAACGTAGTTGAAAAACTAACAACATAATGATTCAATTCTTTTTATAAACAAAGTATAGAAGGCATAAACTTTTCAATGCACATTGGGTGTAATATATTTGCTAATGTAAAAATAAGCAAAAATAATTTGGAATTGATCTCAATGCAAAAAACAATAATATGGGCAACATTAATTAAAGAACTTTGTTATCTAATATTCTTCACGTTGATGTGTGTGATTTGGAAGAATAGAATATTTTAGAAAAGTGCTTTAAAAATCTCCTCCTTAATTAGAGATTAGATGTTAATAAAAAGATATTATACTAAAGAAAACATAAAGAAATGCTAGGGAGTATAAAAAATATGGACCTTAGTGTAGCCATTAATAGGTTTAGTTCATACTATGTTTTCTTAGATGTTTTAGTATGTTTTTAGGTGTTTATTAGATGATTATTGTAGGTATGGGCTTAAAATTGTGTTAATGTGAGTGTTTTTTTCATATTCTAAGTGTTTGTATGGTTAAGAGCATGATTTCAATCCTAATTTTATGTTTCATGATGTATTTGATGTGTTTGTTAGTGACGAAAATTAGATAATTGAAGAATAAAGAAGTTGGAAGCTGTTTGATGGGTGTCACGATCGTGCATGAGGAGCATAATCCTAACTGGCGCACATGGGTTGCATGGTTTTTTTATCTATTTTAGGGTTTGGAGCAAATTGGTAAAACCCTTATTACACCCCAAGACCTTAATACGCTATTTAAGGACGTTAAACACACCAAAAAACGCAATAGCCAATAACAAAAAGTGGATCAAACGTTGGAATCAAGAAGAACGTCCAGGAATTCCAACTTTCTAGATCAAGTCTCCAATAGAGTTTTTCTTCTTTTCCTTTAGTTATTTCATCAATCTTGATGTGTAATCTTGATAAGTTGAAATTATAGTAAATTTTACACCCCTATTTTATATTGTTTTAAATTATTTACATAGCATATTTGGGTTAAAATTGTTACATTTTACTATTATTAACCTAAGTCGTTTAGTTCCATATTTTATTTCTAAAAAAGGTTTAAATGGTATTAAATATTTTCTTGTAAGATTGGTGGACAAAATGACAACGTCGAAGCCAGAAAAATCAACACACAACATAAGCAAAATGTAGAGAAGCAAAGTCCAAAATAGTAGTCCAAGAAATGCAGCTTCAGCAGTCCACAATAAAACGATAGCCAAAAAATAAAATGCATAGCAGAGTAGTAGCACAGAAACATAACAGAAAGGAGACATCAGCAGGACAAAACGACAACGTAGAAGGCCAAAAAAATAAAAAGCCAACAGCCCACTAAAATGCTACACATCAGCTAGAGTAAGAAGAAAAATGCAAATAGCAACAAAAAACAAAACGAAAACGTAACAAAAATAGCCAAGTAGCAGAAACAAGCCAAGTAGCTAAGGAGAAAACGAAACAACAAAAGTAGAAGCAAAGAAGAAAACGTAGCCAAAAAAAAGCAATAGTAGGGTAAGTACCTGGAAGAGATAAACATTATCTTCATCCAAACCCATTCAAAATGTAGGGGATAAGAAGGAAGTAATTTGAAATGAGAAACATGTGGCTATTGGAGTTGTTTCTTGAGCTTATAAAAAGACAACAGTTGGGGAAGAAAATAACAAGCAAGCATCATGCAAAAAGGGAGTATTTCGAGTGGATTAACACCCTTATAAGGCGAGTTAAAGCTAGGAGTTGTAGCGAGGAGCATTGGGAGTATTTGGAGAGCCATAAGCCCACTAAAATTGAGCTGGTTTGTGACTGGTGGAGGAGAAATTTCAGACCTTAGGACTGGTCCAAGGTCTGTGAAGGGAGAAAAATTGAACGAGTTTTTTGAAACCTTACTCTCTTTGTTTCTAGTTTCCTATGCTTTATTTATGATTAATTGTTGAATTCTAATTTAATTATATTGTTTTTATTATTTGGGATATTATTTTAATTAAATTGATTACCAAGTGGATTTAACATTTATGCAATTGCTAGAATGTCAACGTCAAATTTAGTTATTGATTGTGTTTCTTGGTGCTTAAATGTGCTGAGTTGTTTCAATTTTTAAGAGTAAAAAGGAACATATAGAACTAGATAGTTGGTTTTCTTCATTTAATTTGTTAAATGTCTCGAATATGTCAAAATTGCATGACTAAACTAAAATTTAAAACGTGCTTTTTTTTAAAAGAAAAATGGGATTAATAGATAAATAATGGAAAGAATTATAGGAAAGACAAAAGTTTAAAGGGTATTATACCTTTTACACTCCTTACACTAAGGTATAAGGAATAAAAACAACATATAATCATTTGAAAAAGGGAAGCAAGCACATAGATATTCAGATGTTGAAGGAAGTTAATATATCAGCTAAGCATTATTAATGAAGGTTCTTTAAGATCAGAATTTCACGAACTTGTTGGACGATATCTGACTAAATGGATTCCTAGGTTAAACAATGATTGGCAAATCTCTGTTGATTACATTCCCACCATAATGTATACACACATGTCCCCAAGACTAGGATGAAGAGCTGTCGATTATATTGTAAACGAGTTGTTCTATTGTTCCAGTTGATAGATTATGTATGATATCTGATATAGTGCAGCCAGGTTGTGTAATCCTTTCCTATATGCAGGTGTTGAAAGGGCAAGTGAAAAAGATATGGTTACGATTTTCTACTTGGAGTTGAGATATAGGACATATATGGTTGATTTGTATGTAAGGCAGTCGGTCTGAAGTAGGTAGTTTGTTTTCGATAGCCAACCAATTTTTTTCCAAATAATTTTGTGCCAATCAACTTCTGGGCATCTTTTTTACTGGAGCTCCTTAGTGGATTTGTTACTAAGGAAGTGGATGGGATTACCTTTCCAGTGGAGGGTGACAGTAGAGGTTGGATCATTACTCAATGAACTGGTGATATAATCTTTAACCATATCTCGCAAGGTGAGGAGACAGTTAAGAAAATGAGAATAGGAGCAGCTTTTATTCACTTGCTAGATGCTTCGACCTTGAATAAAGTAAGAATGTAGCCATCATATCGATAATGAGCGTTTATCTAGTAAAATCCACCATAGTCGCTTAAGAATCAAGACCAGATTGGTGACTTTGATAGGTGATATATTCAGTCCTCCTTCTTCCTTAGGTAGGCATATGTTAGTCTATCGAACCTTTGCTACACCTTTAGAGCCATCCGGATGGGACCACAGGAAACTCTTAAACAATATTTCGATAGACATGATGATACTTTGAGAAAGCAAAATATGGGAGCTCGGTATATATGTAAGGAGTTTAACACGGATTGAATGAGTAGTAGTTTACCGATGTAGGGTAGCTTTTTATTTACCCATGAAAAGAGTCTTCTCTAAATACGTTTTATAAAGGTAAACTTTCCTGAAAGTTAAGGCACTTGATGGTTACAGTAAGGCCTAGATACATAATTGGAGGGTTGGTGCAGTTCATACCTATAGCTTGTGCGACTAAAGGATGAAAGCCTAAGGCTACTTTGAAGAGAATAAACAAACTCTTTTTAAGATTGATATGCAACCGAGTATAACCTTTGAAGATAGATAGAGCCTTTATGAGGGCGTTGATGGAGCTCAACTAGCCTCTACAGAAAAGAAGAAGATCATCAGCAACCAAGATTAAGAAAATCAATCTTCTTACATTTAGAGTGGTATTTGAAATTCGGGTTAAGTTGACTTCATGTTTAATGATGGAACTGAGAATTTCCATTTATAGGATGAAAATATAAGGGTATAGAGTTGCCTTGTCGAACCCCCTTAACTGCCTTAAAAAATTTGGTAGGACTTCTATTAATGAGCACAACTAAGGAAGTGGAAGTGATGCATTGCTTTAACCAATTGATGAACATGGTTTGGAATTCGAAGGCTTGAAGCATAATCCATATGAAATCCTAGCTAATGCTGTCGAAAGCTTTATGAAAATCAATTTTCATTGTACAGTTAGGAGTATAATTGGAATGAGAGTCTCCTTTATGAAGTTCTTGGACAATAAGTATATTATCACCAATATGGCGATCTTGCATGAAAGCTCTTTGGTTTTCGCTGATCAAGGGAGATAGGACTCTCTTCAATCATATTGCGAATATCTTGGAGATGAGTTCATAGAGAAAATTGGTGCATGCAATAGGTCGAAAGTCCCAAATTTTAGAAGGGTTCAGACCTTTAGCGATCAAGCATATAAAAGTTTGGTTATTCTCCTTAAGAAGGATCACTTTAGTGAAGAATTCCCGAACTGCCTGTTTCACAAAAAGGGCCTGTGATATACCAAGATTTTTTGAAGAAATGGCCATTAAAGCCATCAGGTACGGGTGCTTTCGAACTATCCATACTAAAGACTACTCTTTCAATTTTGCTATCATCAACAAATTGGGTGAGAAGCTCACAATCAAGAGAACAGACTTGCTGCAAATTTAGTAATCTGAGCTCATCTATTGAGACTGTCAAATGGCCAAGTGATCCTAAAAGAGAAGTAAAATAACTTGTAGCTTTATCTTGAATTTCTTGAGGCTTCAAAATTAATGAACCTGTTGCAGTTGTGATAGAGTAGATTTTGTTGAGATTGTGCCCTGCTAAGATGGATTTGAAGAAAAAACTGGAACATTGGTCACCATCCTTAAGCCATTGTAATTTTGCTCTCTGTTGAAGTAGAGAATGGTGATTGCTCATGGCTTGCAAATAATTGGTAAGTGCCAGCTTTTCCTTATCCATAAGATTCAGATCAGTAGGGTGCAATGCAAGTGTCAATTGAATAACTTCTAGGTCTGACCTTCTCGAGTGAATAGTAGAGATAGTAAAGACTTGTATAGATTTCAAGAGTTTAAGTTCCTGCTTGATCCATTTCAGCTTCCTGGACACAACGATATTGCTTAGTACCTACACAGATGAAATCCACACCCTTCCTGCATGCGTCAAAAAGCCAATATCATGCATAAGATATTTGTTAAATCTGAAAGGAAAATAAGGAAAGGGTTATTGAAACAAGCTTTCGACTATAATTAGAGAATGATATGAGAATAAAGGGTCTTTGAAATTAGCAAAACTATTTGGAAAGGCAATCAGCCAAGCTTCATTCACCATTGCATGATCGAGTTTTTGCCTTATGTGTCAAGATGAGGATTGTTTGTTGGACCAAGTAAATGTATTTCCAATGAATTTCATATCAGTCACGCTTATGTCATGAGCACATTCCTTGAAATCCTCTTAATGGTTTTTAAGATTACAATGGTCTTGAGCTTCCGAGGGGAAGAGGTTGGAGTTAAAATCACCATAGATTAGCCATAGTAGGGTAATATAGCTGCTAAAGGTTCAGAGATTGCTCCAAAGACTTCTTCTTTGAAATGAGAAGTTACTCGCATAGATAAAGGAGATGTTTATATCAACATTCACCTGTAGAAAAATCAGATGGAGATGTATGGCTTGTTCAGTGGACTCTAACAAGTCAACTTTGAGTTCATCCTAGTTATAACAGAGGATGATTTTACCAAAAGCATGATGTTGATGATTAGATAGCATACTCCACTGGGGACCAAGAAGATGTAACTTGCATAGGTTTTGTATTTAATTTTTGTTTCAAGAAGAGCAATTAGCGGAGGTTTTTTCATGTAACACAAAGTCCGTTAAAGCCAAAAGCTTAGAGGGGCTATTTATTCCACGCTCATTCCATGTTAGGATTGACATTAAAGGGGTGAGCCTATGGGGCTTTTATTTTTGCCCTTTTTTGATTGTTTTCTCTTCACAGTGTGGAAGGTCTGTCCATTCGCAACTACTTTGATACAAAGATCTTCTGCTTGAGTGTTAACAACAGATGGGGTTGTAGAGGTGTCATTATCACTAAGAGTGCCTGAAATCCCATTAGTTATGCTTGAGTCTTATGGTATGTTCTTAATATCATGCTCCTTGATGTCGCAGCTATTTGGCAAAAGTTCTGTGGTACCATCTGTGGTTGTTTTCAGGGTGATTATATTATGAGCTGAGGAACGATTTTAGAAGGGAGTCATATGGTGTATTTTTGCATCATTTGTAAGTTTATCCTACTCTACTGAAGTTGCAGGTGGCGTGAAGGTCAAGGGAGGAACATTCGGTTATTGTTCAAAGTCTTTGAATCCCATCAGCTCCTAATAACTTCCAGTAGCGAATTTCTTTCCTGTAGTTTTCCATACTTTCCCATGCAATTTAGAAGGTGGTCTCCATTGGTAGGATATGGCAATGGTGCCTTCCCCCAACCTCATTATAGGAATCTCATTCGGTAGTTCCTTAGAAAGCTCAATGCTGACACAAATTCAGGCGTGCCCATCTCTTCTCTTCATTGTAGTATGTTCATCCATACATATTGGTCTACCAACATAATTAGCCAAGGAGATTAACCCCTGGGTGGTCTAATAGTCCAAAGGAACATTGTGAAAATTAATCTAGATAGGGTCATCTTGAAACCTAATAGTATCAAACCGTAAGCTAGATTGCCACACTTGTAAAAAGATGGGCTAGATCCTAAGATGCCATGGAACATCTTCAAGGATTCTTTGAGCCTTAGAAATAGGTGAGAAAATGAAGAGAATGAGGTCATCCTTAGTGAATAAGATGTCAGTTAAACCTCTTGCTTTCCATGTCTTAGTGGCCCAGTAGTGTATGAGAGGGAAGATTGGGCGTTGGTCAAAGAAGGACCTAATAAAAGTTGATTCCCAATTCTTAGCTCCCTCTTGGAGTATTGAAATGTCTGGAGACACCACAAGCTTACCATCCAACTCTTAAGGTGGAGTGAAGATGAGAGTCAAGGGTGGTTTATCCTTAATCACCTGCTTCCATGTTTTCAGGGGAGGGAGTGTAGAAGATACAGAGGGTGATGGTTTTTGGAGAGGCTGTATCAACGGTAAGGACAGGGATAAGGGCTGGGGTGCTTGTTTAGGGGAGGGGGAGGAAGATGGTTTGGCGGGGAGGGGCAATGGGGGAAACTCTGAGACCTGTAGGGTAGAGTTGGCAGTCATGTTGCTGAATAAGGAAGTTGGCATTGACAGGAGGAAATCTGTCAGGAAAGCCTAAGAGAAAAAAAATAGTAAATGGCTCTGGTAGGAAGAAAGAGTTTTAAAAGGAAAGACAAGAATTCCTTGGGTGACAAGAAAAGCTGGAGATGTGAATATCAGAGGGTGAAGAGAGGTTGGGTACAAGCATACAAGCTAGGTGAATCAAGCATGACTTAGAGAGAAGTAGAAGAGTCTCTCACATCATTTTGTGATGTGAGTATAATCCAGTTACAACATCAAACACCCCTCCTTTTTATTTATGTATTAGCTTAGCGTAATTCATAATTTCTATTATTATAATTGTTTTAATTTTTGAATTTTTTCCTAATTAATGAGGTTAATTTTATATGTGAATATAATTGGATAAAATCTTTATATGTGCTTCATTGTGTATGTTTAATTTTTTAAAATTCAAAAAATAACATAACCTATTGTATTGTACTCAAAAGAGTTATGTATTGGATATTTCGTTCGAAGATGTTGATTTGTATAATTTGATGTTGTCATTTTAAAATATAGAAAATAATTTTCTAGCTTTAAAATATTGTGCAATTCTAAGGATGTGTTATAAACTTGTCTTGTTTTGATGTTGTATCTTAATTATGTGGTTAAAAAAGATATTATGTGTTAATGATGTTTATATTGTATTATGGAATTTGTTTCATAATAGGGAAATTATTACGATGTAATTGTTTCTTTTAAAAGTATTGTAATTAGTAAACTAATTTAGTAAATTAACTTTGCTCGTGGGATCGACTCTTATTTGCTATGTACTACATTATTTAATAAATTGAAAGTAAATAAGAATTTAATTTTATACCCTTAACGACACGTATCAAATCTGAATTCTAAGATGTTTAACATGTTCATATTAGTATCTATTTTGTGACTTGATTATTTTTATTTCAATACATATTTTGGTGTTTGTGATAATTATGCATGCTTATAGTTGACAATAAATCAAGAGAGTGAGTCAAAAGCAATCATATTAGATTGTGCAATGAGGGTTGGTAGTTTAATAGTCCCGCAATTATCAAATTAACAATCATTCAAAGAGAGATCTTGTTTAAGAACTTAGTCATCTATTAGATAACTCAGATCTAATTGAAAATATCAGGGAAAGTTTTGAGAATCGATAGGTTACAAATATGGAATTTTCGAATTCAATTAGGATTAATTGATTAGGTCTTGGGAGAGAATAATCAATACAATAGTTAAGGAAACAAAATAAAGAAAGAATAAGTCTTAAGCATTCTATCTTGCTCAAAAACCTAATGTTATTTGCAACTTATCATTATTTGATTATTTGCTTTGTTTTATTATTTGTTTTAATTTCTGTTATTTATTTTTATTCAAATCACAATTTGAATACTTTACACAAAGTTAGGTTTGAATTTGTTCTTGCATAATCCTTGTAGGAATGATAACCTTATATACTACAATATAGGATTCGTATACTTACAGTATATTGAGGGTTTTATTAGATATAAAACTAGGTCAACAAGTTTTTGGCGTTATTGTCAGGAATTTAGTTTATGACTATTTGAATTCCTTTGATCTAAGGAATTTTTTGCCATTCTTTTGTTCTTGCAACTGAATGAACACAAGAACTACTCGTAGTTTAAGCAAGGTTGAAGAAATTCCAGCTCTTGACATTGTAAGATAACAAAGAGAAATTTGAAAAGTGAGACACCAAGAAAGGATCGAAAGAACAATGGCAGAAGAGTTTAATCACAAAGACCAGTAATGATAATGGATTTCATGAGAGTAGGGTTCAACGCTGCACATCAAGACATCACTCGACCACCAGTGCAAGTAGTGTCATTTGAGATCATGCTAGTGTTGCTAAATATGTTGTAGATTAATGTGCAGTTCTATGGGTTAGGTAATAAAGATCCTAATGCACATCTAGTAAACTTTCTAGAAATATGTGATACCTTCTGATATAATGGAATGTCGAAAGATGTCATTTAAGATGAGGCTCTTTCTTCACACTAAGGGATAAAGCCAAAACATGGTATCATTCCTTAAACCCAACAAACATCACGACATGGGAGCAACTAGTACGTGCCTTCCTGGACAAGTACTTCCCTCTGACTAAGACAACGAGGTTGATAAAGGAGATTACTAATTTCCAACAAAATAATAGGGAGTCACTATAAAAATGTCCTCACTATAATCTACCAAAGGAATTTCTTTTGCAAATGTTTTACAATGGAGTTAATGCACTCATGAGAGACATTATAGATGTAGCTTCTGGAGGATCTCTTATGTGTAAGACAGTTAAGGAAGAAGAGGACCTACTAAAGTAGATGGAAAATAATAGCTGTCTTTGGACATCAGATAAAAGTAAACACCAATCAACTTTCCAAGATCAAAAGGGAGTCATCCTTATCGATTCAGTGATAGTAATGTAGATTGAGATCAATAATTTGACAAGACAACTTAACAGCCTAAAAGTCTTTTTATCCACACCAATTAGAGCAATTCAGCATGGATGTGAGTTATATGGACAAGTTAACCGTGTTACCACTAATTGCTTTTTAACGCAAAATAACATTACAGAGCAACTTAACTATATGAACACACAATTTGGTAAAGGAGGAGGAAATTAACTTATCTTTTGTGGAGGCATTGGAATACATACCCAAGTACGCTAAGTTCTTGAAAGATATATTATCAAATAAATGGACTTGGGAAGATAACTAAATGGTAACATTAACTGAAAGTTGTAGCTCTATTATCACCAGTCACGTACCTTCAAAATTGAAGGATCTAGGGAGCTTTATAATACCCTGTGTGGTTAGTGAGTTGGAATTTGCAAAGTGTCTATATGACTTATGAACAAGTATAAATCTTATGCTTTTACAGATCTTTAGGAAGTTGGGGCTAAGCAATGTGAAGCCAACTTTGATGCTCATTCAGTTGGCAGATCAATTGATTAAGAGGCTGTTTGGTATGATAGAGGCAGTTATAGTGAAAATGGACAAATTCATTATCCCTATGGACTTCGTGGTACTAAATTCCGAAGAAGATAGGAATTGTCCACTAATTCTTGGACATCATTCATAAACATTGGGAAAGCTCTAATAGACATTTATGAAGGCAAATTGCTTCTTTGGATTGGTGATGAGCATGTGGAGTTCACTATGAACAAGGCCTTGAAACATCCGAAAGAAAGTAGCTCTTGCATAAAGATTGACATAAGGGATGAATATATCAAACAGCAATAAGAGAGTTGTTTAAAAGATGTAAATTTTGAGTAACAGGTGATAATGGACATAGAGCTTGAGAAATATATGGAAGTCTCTATTCAAGAAGTTTAAGTAGAAGAGTGGATGGGGGTGATTGCAAAAGAAGAAGATCAATTCACCTTTCTACAATACAAACTATTTGATTCCACTAAAGATTTAGGGGATTTCATCATTCCCGATTATATTGACAGTTTGTTATTGAAAAAGGCCTTATAAAATTGCTTGGATTTTCTAATTTCATTGATTATGCCCTTTTTTATTTTCTCATAACCTGCGGCTTATTTATAGGGTACTAAATTGATGTGGACTGAAATGGGTGATAGCAAGCCACTCAAGATTGATCCCGATTGAGTTTTGAATGATGGAAGGTCAAGCAAACGATCATAACTTAGCATGTTTGCTAATTAGATTGCAAATTTTGGTAGTTAGGTCTGTTTTGAATTCTAGTATTTAGGGTTTTAATTTTAATATTTTTGGAATGGTTTAGATGGCTAAATTTCTTGTTTTTAAAGTTATTACAAGTTAGGGAAGCAAGATTGGAGGTTACGCAAAGAACAAAATGAAGAAACAGGACAAGGGTGACATTTTTTAGCATGTTATGATCGTGCCTTAAGGGTAACAATCTTGCATGGCGTGACAAGGCTTTGTCACGATCATGCTCCAAAGGCATGATCAAGCTCGAGAGCACAAGTCACGATTGTGACTCCCAGTCACAATTGTGCCTCACAGCAGATTATGGCTACACGTGAATAATCACTTGTGAACCCCATTCTACCCCTCCTTCTTCAACCCTAACACCATATATTCAACATTTTTCATCTACTTCACCAACTTTAATTTATCTCTCTAAATTTCGGCGGCCACTCTCAAACTCTCTCACTTATCTCTTCATTTTTCTTAGAGTTTTCACTTGTTTCTTCCATCTTTCAACTAGATTTGCATTCCTTCTCTACATATCTAGTAATTTTCACACAAATCTTACATCTTTAGAGTGGTTTTTTTAACTTTTCTCTCTCCACATTTTTTAGTATTTTTGCCATGATTTTGTGTGTTGTTGGTTTATTTTGCATGTATACACTTATTCACGATGCCAAGAATTAAACAAAGTGCTAAATGCTTACAATCGAAAGGGAAAACTTAGGTGTCGGGTCAAGGTGCACTTGATAAGGCTTCAAACTTTGAGGTTCCTTTTTCAATTTATTCAGAAGATGAAGGCATCAGTTTCAAAACCCTTCACTTTATGACTATTAGTGCACCTCGATACTTTTATTTCAACATTTTAGAAAATTTAGGGTTGAAGATAAGGTTGAGACTTTAAGTAATAAAATTCGAAGGTATAAATTTATTACTTTTTATTATATTGTGTATAAGGAATTAATTCTCGAATTGTATATTACTCTTTAATTTGCGTCACAGCATTTGACTGAATTTTGGTTTCGATTGAGGGGTCAATCATATAATTTGAATTAAGATATTATGAAAGAGATTTGTGGATTTCCTAGGTTGAACAAAATAGAAAAACATAATGATTTTCATGCTAAGAGGTATTGGAAAAAACTAACATTATTGGATAGCGTTGTTATTAGAAATGCCCATAACAATGTCATTCTTAGTCTTGCATATCTGTTACTTCATAAGTTTATGTGTCATACTATTTTCGATAAATTTGAAAGTTACAAATGTTTTATTAAAGACTTATTCTTTCTATGGTGTATGGATGTTCAAGTTTGTACAACCACCCATATTTTTCAATCTATAACTACTGCTCTTAAAAGTAAAAGTAGTCATCTTAGCATGGGATATATTGTTACCACACTTGCTATTTACTATGGTGTCGATGTTGAAGGACTAACTATTGTTTTTCTTTAGTTTCTAAATCACAATCACTTAAGGCAAGCTTAGATTTTGGAGGTCCATCACATGGAACTCCAAGATATTAGTTCTAAAACTTATGTGAAAAACAGGACATGACAAGCTAGTTTAAGTTCTGCACCACCATAGTAGCAAACTGAGGTCTCAATGAGTGAAGACACAGAAGATGATGAAGAGGAAGGCCAAGAGAAGGTCTTCAATTTGGTCTTGGATAACAACAAGCTTCTAAAGGAGATGGCACAAGAATAGCAACAACAGTGACGTGATATCAAGAAGATTTATACGTACTTCACTACTCAAGGTGTTCAAATTCCTTCACCAAAATTATCACCACCTCAATCTTCATAAGTGGTTTCGTGCTCTAACCCTTTTATTTTTTTATTTCTTCTTATTTTCATATATGTGTTCTTTGTTTTCTCATATTGAGGACAATGTGTTGTTTAAGTATGATGAGGTTTATGCATTAGCATCTCATATGTGTGAATTTTGCATATCATATTGTGTTAGTTTTTATTAGGATTGACATTATGTAAATATTTTGTTGCGTATGCATACTTTTTGTGAATGTATTAATGGCAAGAATTTGATGGAATTAAGTAGCTTTGAACATGGTCATTTAATTTATACAGGTATATTGACTTAGGAATTTTATGTTTTAAGTATCTTTAGTTAAATATGTATGTTCATTAGGATATGAAACTTTTTCTTCGCCTTAGGAAATTTGTGGTATACATTTATAATTATAAGTCAATTGAATTGGTTAGAATTACTAGTAGCATTTCATAAGAATAATTAACTAAAAAGAAATGAGGTAGGCTTTATGATTAAAAAAATGTGTGTGCTAAATAAATAACTATTTTGCTAGCCCTTTTGAAACAAATATTGTGTTTAAAATAGAGCTAGTAGCTAGTTAAGAATGTGATATAGAACATATCTGTTCACACCTCCTAATAAGTTGATGCTAGAGCTCTATTAATCGTAGCTTGTCTCGTAGAAAGGTGAACCAAGTGATAGACACAAGCTCAGTAAAAAGATTTGCTATTTGAATTGCAACAACTTGAAGACAACATACGCTCTAACAAAATGAAAATCAAATTCAATGTGTTTGTATGAGCATAAAGCACCAGATTGGTTCTTAAGTTAATTGCTCTTAGATTATCACACCACATAATGACATTTTAGGTACAAAAGAAGCTAAGTTCTTTAAGTAAAGAGTTAATCTAAAGAAGTTCAATTGTAATATTTGCAATTGCCACGTATTTACTCTCAGTAAATTAAATGAGCATGAGACGATAGGTTGCCTCTTAGACATTCAAGAGATAAGTGAAATCCTATAGTAGACTGCAAAATCGTTTCTAGAATTTGTCATCTGAACAACCACTGCAATCATTGCTTATAAAGCATTCAAGATGCAGGTAAACTTGAGGACCAAAGTACATCCCAAAAAATTGAGTATATTTGAGATATCAAAGAAGTCTCTTGACTGCCTTCCAATAAATGTCAATAAGAGAATGCATGAATTGTGAGAACTTATTCACTGTAAAAGCAATATCTGATCAGGTGAAGGATGTGTATTGGAGTGCACATACTATTTGATGACAAGTCTCACCACTAAGAAGCAGTTGGCCTATTGTTTTGGATAGTGTTAGACTGGTAGACATGGCAATATATCACTTGACACTTTCCATTCTTGTCTTTTTAAGGAGTTCTTGTATATCCAATTTTTGAGACAAGAATATACCATTAGAATGTTTAGACAATTTCATTATAAGAAAATAATGCAAGGCCCCCAAATCAACTGGAAACTCTTTCTGTAATTGTTATACAAAAGAGTAATGATTGTTGAGGAGAAACCTGTAAAAATTAAGTCTTCAATGTAGACAAGCAAAACAAAGTTCATAAGTATCATGGATAAGAATATACAAAGAGGTGTTGGCTTTTGAGGCATAGAAACTAATCTTAGTTAGAAAGGTGTTGAGCTAATGAAATGCATATAGAGCTTGTTTCAATTTATAAAGAGACCGTTTCAATCAACAACCATATTTGGAATGATTGTTATCAATAAAACCTAAGGTTGCTCCATAAACATAATTTCTTTAAAATTTCCATGAAGGGCGAGGAGTATAACAATCACTCCTAGTTTTCTTGTTGAATAAGGCGAGGAGTATAACAACAACAACACTTATTAATAGTGTGATTGGGAATACCACATATTTGGCATGGTCCTTTATTAAGTCTTTGGTTAAAATAAGGAGCAGTTGAATGTTGAGAATTTTGTGTTAGTTCATGCCCTTGCAGCCAATCGGTTGGTTGCAATTTCATGTATAATGTTTAATTAATAAAGATATTCTTTATCTTTATGTATTATGTTAATTACATTTGAAATTTTAATATTAAAGGTAAAATCCATAGAATAATACTATGTAATTGAAATTATGATGAAATCATATTTATAAGATTCAATTTACATTTATGTATTATTCTTAAATGTTCCTAGTTGTAGTTTAATCAAGACAGGGTGTTGATGAAATGGTAAAACTAGCACAAATTATGTTTCTTTCTTATGAAGAAAGTAATTTATCTCATAAATTAAAGTATAGAGATACTTAAACTAATGTGTGGTGCTTATTAGAGAATAAGTCATTGAATTGACCAGACTATGAGAATCCTAAATGGAATATTACTTATGTGTCTATGGATTTCCTCATAGTAATGGTTGTATAATTGATCCTTAGAATTAAGATTATCAAAGTATCTTATATGGCAATTATTATATTTTGATGCTACTTATGAATTGTCCTAGGATAATTCAGTCGATAATACTTAAACATAATATGAACCATATGGAGATAGTTGAGTAAGTTAATAAAAGATTTGTCACTCTAAAGTAATTAGAGAGAAGGTTCTACTATTCTTAATTAGTAATGATTTATAAAATTCTTTGGCCAGAGTGAATTGACATTTTTTTAGAATGTAAGTAAAAATTTATTCAAAAGATGGAAATTACAAAATGTATGAGGTTACATATCTGAAAATGGAGCTCAAACTAATGAAGAAAGTGCATATTAGATATATCCGACAACATTATATTATAAAGGTTTAATTGAAATCTAATAGCATTGGATAAGAGTAGATGATTAGCATTGATCATGGTGGTCATCCTTAGTTTGAGCAGTAAATGATTCCATCCATATTCTTTGAACTCCTTAGCCTTACCAAAAATTTTGGTATTTCTCATTCTTCAGATGTAATGTACTAATATAGTAAACCCAGTTTTAAATAACCTTTGATCTTTGATCTTCTCTATTAATCCATCTCAGATTTCTAGCCTAAGTCAAAGTATTCATCTAATTAAGATGGCTGTCTTGTAACCCAAAGATATTGAGAAAAGCACTTCTTAGTAATTTGGTTTGAGAACATTTGAAAAATTATGGTCTAAGGTTTCAATTTCTCATATAATAGAGGGTAATTAGTGTTTGAAATATGGTACTTAATTCTATCTTTAGTTTCCAATTTTTGTAAAGCAGTAAACCATAAAATGAAAGAGTAGGTTGGAGCAATACCTGATCCCCATATCAATCTGTAAAATGAAAACCTGAACATAGATGCTAGCAACAATTTTGCATAAAAAAGCTGTGAATTTGTGAGACTTGTGTAATTCTCATATGATCTTATCTTCTTGTGCGCTTGGAAGATATGAAAGCCATTGCCCAACAATGAAACTAACTCCTCTACACATAAGGAATGCCCAATGCCACCTGTTATTCTGGATCAAAGTTTGGACTTTAGTATCTCTGGGGATAGATCCTCTTACAGGGTGTTTGGTTCACCTGCTGGAATAGATAAGAAATGGAATGATTATTCTTAGGAATAAAATATATGAGAAATGGAATGGAATGGGTATTACTTAGTTTGGTTTATTCTAGTGATGATTTATATCAATGTTTGGTTTGAAAACATAAATTTGAAATGACAAGAGAATAACTAACAAAAAGGCCAAAATATCTATTATAGTCTCCACTAACTACATCATCATCATTGTCATCGTCATGATGACGATGACGATGATGATGATGATGATGATTATTATTATTATTATTATTATTATTATTAATTTTCTTATTATTTAATGATGATGATGATGATGATGATGATGATGATAATAATGATACATCCAAGTATAAAATATAACAATCCACCGATAGAAATGCAAATCGATTAAATTCATGAATTATTTTTAATAATTGCACTAATTAAAACTTTTATTTTAATATTACTGTGCATATTATTAAATTTTGGTTAAAGGCCTAAAGGGCATCTTCTCTCTCTGGAAGCTCTAGAAGGTTTAGGAGTTCTGTTAGAGTTCTCTCCTGTTCTTGGGCTGGTTCAAGCAACGTCACCTCGCTCTCTTCCAGGAATTTGTTTACTGTAAGTGCTTTTCAAATGGATTTAATGCCCTTTTCCTTCGCACCGGATATTTGTTTGTGATATGTTTGAACTTGTTGATAATTTAGAGAGAGTTATGGAACTGGGTGAATTGCAAGAGCACTGTTAGTAGTAGAAGAGATGAGCGTGGTTTTGTTAGAGCAGAAATGTTTGGGCAGTTAACAAGTGGACTCGAGGCTACTTGGAGCAAGCTTAAAGGAGAAGGTCATTTTTACTTCCCTTTTCTAGCTTTGGGCACGTTAATCTTTTGGTTGATCAGCTGAAGTGAAAAGCTACCCTTCTTGAGTTTTTTGATTTTTAACTTATTGGGTTCAACCAGTCACTCCAAACAGCTGGTAACCAAATACTTTAATCAGCTGATTGACATAGTCAATCAGCTAATATTGGTCAATCAGCCAATTTTTGGCTGATCAACCATTCACCAAACGGGGACTTTGTGTTACCAGGTGCATGTTACAATAGCAATTTACTGGTGATGTATATTAAATATATTTAAATAATTTTAGTAATCAAATTTTATTATTCTTAGGGTAGTCTAAGTTTGATTATAAGATAGTGTTAGTGACACTAAAGAGTTTTATACACAAATCCACAATTATATTCATACATGTTGTCTTCCAAATAGAAAATGATAGATTCATAATATTATTTCATATGTTTATGTCGTGTTTTAGAGCAATATTTTAAAATCGGGACGGAAGTTAAACCGGTAAGATAAGAAGTTTAAGATTTAAAAAATTTAATCGGTATTAGATAGTCATAAAATCGGTTAGAAATTGAATAAAATTAAAAAATTTGAATAATAATTTAAGAAAATTATTCTTATTCATCGAAAAATTTAAAATTTAATTGAAAAAGAGGACTACTAAATGAAAATTAATCGGTTTATTTTATTTTGTAAAAATTGATTAATTTACAAAAACTGATTGATAAATTAATAAATTGATTGGTTTTTAAAAACAAAGATTATTAAGCTAAATTGAAATAAAAAGTTCACCTGTTTAAGATTTTTAATGTTAAATAGATCGAACATGTTTGATTTTTTTTAGAGATTTTTAAGTAAGTTTGTAGATTAAAATTTTTAATTAGTTATATTTGAACATTTACTTTTTCTTGACCTTAATCTAATTAATGTTCAAGTTTTGTTTAAAAGCTTAAAGTTCAAAAGATTTAAGAATTCAAACACTCAGATAATCTTTTAAGAGTTCTTATTAACACTTGATATTCTTAAAAGACTGTATATGATTCAAACATGCAATTTCAAGTTCTTTACTCTCTATTTTTTAAAAACATTTATTTATGTAAAGATTATAAACGACAAACATATACTTTTGGGGGGGAAAAAAAGGCTTCAATTCCACCGCATTGTACCTTGCTAAATCTCCTATCATCAAATGGTCTGCTAGGTTCAATGAAGACTTGGAGATACTACATAAACTCACCCACAATCTAGGACATGACCAGGAGCACAAGACTTCAGCAATCGACATGGTATGGACCCTGAAGGCCGTAGTGAGACCAGGGAAGGAGACATCGTAATTGGTCATGTAAGTAGTTTAAATACTGACGTCCACGATATCTGGGGTCAGCTCTGCAACTTGGAAATTAATAATAACAATACGACAATGCAATGTGATGCTGATTCAGGCTATCAACTTGATGAATCAAAAATGTTATCACACACAATCCATATGTAATACGTACGATCATATCATCAATGCAATTATAAAAGAATTACTAGAACATAGAAATGGACTTATGATTTTTCAAATGTGTATAGAATCAAAAATTAGAGTAGATTTTTATTAGTCGAAAGTAAATCTTTGTGTTTTATTTTCTAAAATAAAAATAAAATTTCTTTACCTAGAAACATAATGTTATTTTTAGTTATTTAATTTTAAATAAAATAAAATAATTTAAATCAACTTTTCAAAAATTAAATTTTTCTAAAATTTTATTTAGATTTAACTTCTTAACTTTAGATGGGATTAAAGCGTACCAATAGCAATGAATCGTCCGTAGCCTGTTTTATCAATTTTTTTAAAAAAATTCATAAAACGATGTTATTTTGTTTGTCGCTTTTGGTCGAGCCACGAGTTGAATCAAGCTTGGACAACCCTAGCTTGTGTCCACGAGCCAGTAAGGCTAAGAAGTTTCGGCCTGTGATCCGATCAACTCGGGTCAAGTCAAGCTGGGTCGGGTCAGATTGCCATTCAAAGCCAAAATTATCAATCCTATTTTCATTTCCTTATATTTTTTCTCAATGCACTTAATTAGAATGAGAAACAATTTAAAACAATAAAATTGAATTCAGTTTTATAATAACCAACTATTAATTGACCTTAATGTGAAACAAAAAGCCGAATGAACACACACCTTACCCTGTGATTGTATGATGAAATGCTGGCAAAATAGCTTATGGTCTGCTGGTTTTGCACTTATCGCATAGCAATTAAGTCTTTTATTTGATAATTCCTAAAAAACTTAACCGATTTGAATGGTTTTTCACTATTTAATTTTTTGTTCAATTTTTAATTTTTCGGTTTAAATTTTTTTAATAATTTTTGTTGTTAAAAATTAATCAATTTATTAATTAATTGATAAATTTTATAAATTAATAAATTCTTTCGTTTAACAATCTTTTTTAATTAAACTTTAAATTTTTCGATTGGGACATTTTTTAATCATATTTTAAATTCTTTAATTTTATTTAATCTTTAACTGAGTTTATGATGATCTAATATCAATTAAAACTTTTAATCCTTAAACATTTTATCTTATTAGTTTAACTTCGAGCTCAATTTTTAAAACATGGTATTTACCTGTATATATTTCTTTTTAAGATACATTTCGAAGAATTTGAAGCTAATTTATGTAAGAGTCAAAACTTAACGCTTTGATTTGATAATTCTAACATTTCGTATCAACAAATTATGTATTTCAACTTACTACATATCCTAAAGAAAGTCACAACTTAAGAAATCATTATCTCTTTCACTTTAACACATATTCTAAAGACTTTTAAGCTAATCTATATATTTAAGAAATCATTACTTGTAGTTTTCATTTCACATTACAGCAGAAGGAGAATTATGACTTCATTTTATAGTTTTCATTGACGTAATTACGAATTATCAAATTTAAATAATAAATTACGTTGTATATCGTGATCGACAAGTTTAATTTTACTCATTATTTGCAAGTATATCTTAATAAAATATTTGATAAATCATATACATTCTTCCAAATATTATATATAAATAATAATTTATTTAATACTCATCGAAATGTGGTTATGTAAAGATGTTTTCTCATTTTCTTATATAGTTATTGTCTTGTTATCTAACACAAAGTTTTTTTAAATTTTTTTTATTTTTATAAGATTCAGGACAGTACATTAAATAACTTAAATAAATTTTATTTTTAATTAATCATATATTAAAAAAATTAATTCAAATAAGTAATCACAAAATTTGACCTATAATGCAATTATAAAAGAACTACTAGAATATATAAATGGGCTTATAATTTTTCAAATGCTTATAGGGTCAAAAATTAGAGCATACTTTTTAGAAATAACCTCTCTAATAATTAAGAGTAAGGCTGTGTATTATTAGACCTGCTCAAACTCCGTGTGTCAATAATTTCTACTGGATATTGTTGTTTGTAAATAATTGTGGTTTATTTTAAAAATTAAAATAAAATTTATTTATCTTAAAACATAAAGTTATTTTAATTAATTAATTTTGAATAAAATAATATAAATTTATTTAAAATAATTTAAATCCAAACTAAAATTATCAATTATGAGGGTAAGCTATCAGTTGCTCGTTTGTGACCATAAAACCACAGGCTTAAATCACATAAACAATCTCTTTATAAAAATACAAAAAGAAGGCTGCGTACAATATAACTCTTCCTAAACCTTCCAAACCGAGAACTCTGATGCCTTTGGTACAATGACTTTTTTTCTAAAATTATCAACCCTATTATCATTTTCATATATTTTTGTCAATGCTCTTAATTTGAATGACAAACAATTTAAAACTCCAAAGAAATTTGACAAATATAAAATTCTGATTTGTTGTATTAAAAGATGTTTTTGGTTTGAAAAATATAAAATTCTGATTTGTTGTGTTAAAAATGTTTTTGGTTTGAAAAATATAAAATTCTGATTTGTTGTGTTTAAAATGTTTTTGGATTGGAATCTTACAATAAGAAACAAACACGTGTAATTGAGTATAAATGTAAGTATCCAACAACCCAACCAAACTGGTCGATCATGAATTAAAAGTCAACAGATACATACGTGACGATCATCTTCTTGATATAATATATAACTAACACGAATTTTCAATTATGCGAAGCTTTGAAAAAGGTGGAATCATGTCGACCTAATCTCTGCATCATGCTTCGTATCTCTATGTTATTAGGTGGCATATGCATCCTTGAATGTTTAAAAATGACAAATTAGGTGAACTTATGATCCGGGAGAGTTTAAAGTTGACATTTTAATTAAATCCTATTTAATTCTCATTAAAATGAACATAATTTAATTAAATTAAATTTTAAGTTATAATTTTTAATTTTTGAAATTTAAATTAAATGTATAAAAAACCAACCGGTTTGACCGGTTCAGCTATAAAAATCTTGAACTATTCAATTTTTTATTTTGGTTTTTAACTTTTCTGTTTGATTTACTTAATGACTCTTGTCATTAGAGCCAATCAATTTATTAATTAATCATTTAATTTTTATTAATTAATAAGTTTTTATAAACTAAAATAAATCAATTAATTTTTATTTAATAATATCTTTTCTAATTAAACTTTAAACAATCTTTTTAATCATATTTTAAATTCTTTAAATTTATTAAATTTTTAGCTGATTTTATGATAATCTCGTATCGATTGAATCTTTTAAATTTTAAATTTTTTACCTTATTGATTTAAGCTTGGAGGTATTTAA
>JAOQMM010000173.1:9514791-9525463 GCA_027563515.1 Erythroxylum platyclados | reverse complement strand
TCATACCTTCGGAACCTGCTAATCTATAGAGCAAAATGTTAGGAAGATTAGTTATGTGTGTAGTTCACCCATTTATCTGTTAGACGTGTCTTCTTGCTGCCTCTTTCAACTCCTCTTGATCATGAATTAATATGCCAATAACATAAAGGGATATTACTTTGTTTCTATTTCTCCTGCCCTGAATCACATTATAAAAATACTTGGTATTTCTATCTCCTTACTTTATCCATTAGACTCTTGATTTCTACTTTAATTGAGAATTGTATGCCTCTAGAGCCTATAAGTATGAGTTGAGATTAGACCTTTCTTTCTCAATGAGCATAAGATTTGAAGAGTTAACCATTAGTATCTTCTGAGTGGAAGCAAGTTGTTTCATAGTATGTACTTCTCTATCCTCATAAGATCAGGAGACTCTTTGAGAAGTTTAACACAACCAACCTTGATAGCTTTTAGTAATTGCACACATTGGAATGCTTTAGAGCCCTAAAAGTGTTTGTTAATGGCAGCTGCTATAATTGATTCAAATTGGGAATGCTTTAATAAGGAATTAAAGAACCTGAAAGGAGATTTCCTTGGCCTTGTTTTGTTATTGACATATACATTAACAGGAGTGTGATCTAAGATCAAGGGTTCTCTAAGCTCAGCATAGCTTCCATGCGTTGTAGTGAGCTAATGATCATTAACTAAACATCTATCCAATTTCCTCTATACCAAACCTCTATCTTTTTAGTAGTTACTCCATGTAAAAATAAGACCTCGAAAGTTGAGATCAACTAGCCTAAGCTTAGTAGTTAACTCTGTAAGTTCTTTAGTATCTGTATGTGTTATTCTTCATCTTCCATTAGATTTAACGGAAGTTAGAAAGCAATTGAAGTCTCCTGTAAGCATCCAAGGGCCTAAGATGTTAGAGTCAATAGCTTACAAGTCTCTCCATAAAGCTAACTCTAAAATTCCCAATTTGCTACATATATAACCCTAATTGAAACTGGACTCGTGTAGACTTTAATAGTGAGCTCACAATGTAGCAGTTGGTCAGTACAAAACCAATTTGTTAAGATCAAGTAAGTTGGGTCAAGTTCCACCAAGATCCTACCATTTAGATGTTTGGAATGATTGCTAAAAGCCTGCCGTTTAAAATGGAGAAAATGTAATCCTCTTTAAAATACATCCTCTTTTATTTTGATTTCCACCAAACCAATAATAACAAATTGTTTGGAAAATAAGTAATCCTTTAAAGCTAACTGTTTATTGGGGCAATTCAATCCCCTTATATTCGATATGGTGAAAATCATTTGGAATGCTTAATATTGGTTTTCCTCTTGGATCTACGTTTACTAGATCCACCTTCTTGCCACTGTTCAAGCTCTTTCTTATTTCCATCTCCATCACCAACAATGCTCGCTATTTGGATCACATTTTCTGGATTTGTTTCATCATTTTTCACCTGTTTTGTTTCAGTGATTATCATCTCCATAGACTGTTGAGAATTCACATCAACCTCAGCTTCCTCACTTACATGTTGTTACAAGTTTACACATGTAATAACCAGTGGAGCGTGTAGCCAAGGATGAGTGTCTATAATAGCTTCTTTAGCTAGTTCTAAGTTTCCTAGTGGCACTGTGTCCTGAATGTTTGCATGAATTTCTTCCCCTTGTCTTGGAATCTGCAGCTTATCCCATGGAAGGATTGGCTAAATGTTGATAAACATGTAATAAAGACAAAGCAATATGACATGTATGAAGGGCAGATGAAGGTCAAAGATGCTACATAGTGGGCTCAATAAGAGAATCATAGAGATGGTGTAGAGTGCGATAGGGTATCAGAATATCAAAATGGTGTGGATATGGAAGAATGTTCAAGGTGGTAAAAACAAGATTTAGGTCATAAAAAGACTTTTTGATAGAAGAACAACAATTGCTTCTAGGTTTTTATGAGGGTTTCTGGTAATTAGAGGAAAAGATTTCTTAACGCTAGCATAGAGGGGGTGATCTATAATTGGGAGGATGATAGATGAATTGTTTTTTTTCAAGATAGGAGTGAGAAGTGGGATTGGCTTTCTGGGTCTTGAGAGAAAATTAGCTAGCACATTATGATGAACCTTGATATGGCGGGTTGTGAATTTATAATGAGAGAACCAATCTTTCCATCGAAGTAATTGGTTGTCAGGCAATATCATCTTATGAGGCTTAAGGATTTTTTGAAAAGATGTATTGTCCATTTATATCACAAAGTGATAAAGGCTACGGTGGGAATTAAACTTTTCAATACCCTTCTTTACCTTTAAAATCTCTTTGTAGATGGTGTGTAGTGCTTTTACGATTCCTTGAATTGGCCATTAGCATGGCCACAATAATGACATTTTCTATCAACTTCTTCAATCAAGATGGCACCCTAATAATGGTCACTAGCTTCTTTCTAAAGTATGCGTTGTCCTTTGTCAGGAATCTTTAAAGAGGGTAGATGTTGACTGAATTGTTTTAAGTATTTGACATCTTTGATTTGCTCTTTACTCCATGATGGTGGATTCTTTCTCAGCAATCTTAATAAGGAACTTGTATAATTGACCACATGTGGAATAAAGTCCTTAATGTAATTAACAGTTATAAGGAATTGTTGGATTTGTTTGGATTGAGATTTTCATCAAGAAAATGTAATAATTCACTGGCGATATATGGACGAGGCTGATAAAATCTTTTATGAAAGCTTGTACTTAGAAATTCTATTTAGGTTGAACCAATATTACTCCTTTTGGATGAGAGCATGATTCTGTAATGCTTGATAGGATCTAGAAAAGATTGAAGTGGTACTTTATAATCTTCATGGATCTTGGAATATAGTAGAATGCATCAATGTAGATTAAAGCGCTGGAAAGAATAGGCTCATAGATCTTTATCATAGCCTTTTGAAATAGTGATGAAGCGACTTTGAGTTCGAATGGCATAACAATCCATCGGTACTGAGTATTTGGGATGCAAAAAACTGTTTTGTACCTTTCTTGTGAGTCTAGTCCTTATTACCAAAAACCTACCTTCAAGTCAAACTTTGAAAAGGTTTTTGCTTCCTTAAGAAATAAGACTAAGTATTGATCTTTGATAGTAGAAACTTGTCATCTTGAATAAATGCATTAAGAAGTTTTCAGTAAATGACCAACCTCTTCTTTCCTTTTCTTTGTTCAACTTCTTTGTTTACATAAAAAGCTGGAAAAGTTTAATTTGACTTTGTGGGCTCAATTAGTCCTTGTTAAAGCAGGATAACATACTCTTTCTATGCTAGTTTTAAGTGATCAAGATTCATTCTAAGTTGAGTGAATTTAGTATGATTGATATTTTTATTCTTTTTAAAAGATAAATTAATAAAGAATTGTTGATTCTTCTAAAGAGAATGTGAATGTAAGAAGTGAACATGATTCTCACGTTCCCTTAATTTAAAACACTATATTAATACTTTTGTTACATTTTTGTTGCGTGAAAAAATTTTGTAGCACTATCGTATAATTTCCGCCTTTGAAAATGTCTCGCATTCCCATCGACCCCAGGATTTGGAGTCTCATAATCTAAAGGGCAAAAAGAGGCGAGAAGCGAAGGAAGTGGAAGTGTTTGACCTATCACGTTTATTGATGAAAATATCTGTGTCCACATTTACAGGAATCAGACAACGTAAGCAACCCACAGATCCCGTGTAACACCAATATGGTGGGAATCACAACCACTTACTGGTATGACTAATATCATTATTTTCTTTCTTTTCTTATAGTCACGACACAGATTCCTATTGTTGAAATAAAATTCCTAATCTGAACTCGTGCGCTTTACGAAAAAGAAAGAGACGGGAGGTCGGCAGACACTGTCACTGACCCTGATGCATATAAATGAAACGGAAGAGAGCCTCCCGTTGATGGAACAAAGTGAGACGGCGAATGCAAATCAACTGCCAATAGTAATGGAAGGGATCGATAGAGATGGCGTAGGTGTAAGCAACAATAGGCCTATAAAGGTCTTTGACGATAAGAAGTTGGGCATTGAGATTCCGGAAACTGCCCATCAGATCAGCACCGGTTTGTTTGTTTCCATTATCTGAATGATTCCATCTTTTTCTTATAATATCGTTAGCTCTGGTTCTTCCTTCTTTTCTTTTTCGATATCTCTAGTTGGCTTTGATTATCTCCCCTTTTACCGGAGAAGTGTTTCTCTGTGTGAAACCCGGGAACTTTTGGGCATATCTCTCTGGGATATGATATCATAAAGATTATGCCTTTCGCTTTTTCCTAGAGAGATGGAGTGAGACTTGTTTGTTTAAGTGTTTTCTTGATGTGGATTTTCGTGTAATGAGGTTTTCATCTGTGCTATCTGTCTGTTCATTGTTCAAAATAATTTTTGCTGATTTTACTTTTGCATGTGAGTGAATTCTTAATTGATACCTTCGTCTTTTGTTTTCATCGTCGTCTGTCATCGACGAAGCTATGGATTGTTCGCCAGCAAAAATCACTATACTCCAATAAGAGAAGGACAATACGGTTTGACTGGCTTTTAAGAATTTCTTTAAGGTTAACTTAAACGAGAGAAATTAATATGCAAGCTTTGCATCTTTAACAACGAATAGTTACCCGGGCTGATGTCATAGTAATCTATGTTGATTAATAGTTGATACCCTTGCTTTAGACATCAAATTAGAAGTAAGTTTCGATCTTGGCGTAATCTTTTATTGACATAGATCTGTCTTTTCTTGGTAGCCCTTACTTTTTTTTTTCTTTATGTGTTGCAACTATAGATTCATGGGTTCAAGTATGTGTTGTGCTCACCACTGGCATCAACAGTGCTTATATACTGGGATATTCTGGGACCATAATGGTTCCTTTGAGTTGGATCGCCGGAGCCGTGGGTTTGATTGTCGCCACCTTTTTTTCACTGTATGCTAGTACTCTTACTGCCAAGATCCATGAACATGGAGGAAAGAGGCATATCAGATACAGAGATCTTGCGGGATATTTTTATGGTATGAGCTAACAGGAAAACAAAAAATAATCATATCTTGATGAGTCATCCTCCCCGTGTCAGTTAGTTTTCATGTCTGCTACCCTTTAATATATTCTTGATGCTAGAATCTGATGCAGCCTTTTTCCTGCAGGTAGAAAAGGATATACTCTTTTATGGACGCTACAGTATATTAATCTTTTCATGTTTAACGTTGGATACATCATATTGGGCGGTTCAGCTCTTAAGGTAAAACGACACCTCAGTTGCTTGTCCTTGTGTGCATACTGCATATACACGTTTTCCTTATTATTTCACCACTGAAATTCGCTTTTTATCTTTTCACTACAAAATTGTTCCCACTTTTTTCTTCCATTGATCAATAAATCGTGGTAAATTTGATCGTTTACTTTTGCACTCCATACTGTGTGCTTAGGGAACAGAACTTTTGTTATGGAGTTGTGAGTTCATTTGCATGATTTCTAAAGGTCTTTTGCAGTTCTTATCTAATTCATTGTTTTTGCTACAGGCAGCATATGTTCTTTTTAGGGACGATCATGTGTTGAAACTCCCTTACTGCATCGCCATTGCTGGATTTGTATGTTTTATGTTTGCCATATTAGTTCCTCATTTGTCAGCTCTAAGAGTTTGGCTGGGAGTTTCAACAGTCCTCACTGTGATTTACACTGTTGTAGCCCTTTTGTATTCCATCAAAGATGGTGAGTACGTATTCTGTTTTGTGGCATGTCATCGTGCAGAATTTTCTTGTATGCTTCATAGTATTCTTTTGCAGCTTTTATAATTTTCTGTTTGCAATTAACAGTAGAATGATGTTTGCATTCTAATTGTATGGTTTTTAGAAGTTGCCTACATTCATTGGATTTAGGAGGGGAACTGCAGAATGTTCTTGTAAAATTATGGTCAATACCAGATACATAAGCTGTGGTTTTATTGTAAGTGTTGGGTTTAATCATATTCTGGGTATCAACTGTCTGCTTCCTTGTTGCGTAGAAAGAATTGCTTAGAAATATCAGTCCTCTGCTATTTGGTCATGCTATTATGCTCCATAGCATTCTTTGCAGTGATGAGCAATAAAGTTCTCAATTGATCATTCAAAACTATCCTACTCTTTAACTCTCTCCTTCATTCTTCTTAACAATAGAGTTCAGCTGAATTTGTTCTGACTATTTCCGTGACTTGTAAATGCCAGCATTAGACAATTGGTTGCTTAATCACTGACTTTTTATCATTACGATTGATGTAGGTGTCAAAGCACCGGCCAGGGATTATAGCATCCAAGGAACAACGATAAACAGAATCTTTACGACTGTTGGAGCAATTGCTAATTTGTTCTTTCCATTTAATACTGGAATGATTCCAGAGATACAGGTGGGATATATTAAGAAGCATAGTGCTTATGTCTCCCTCTTCTGGTTTGCAGTTATGTCTTCCTCTTCTGGTTTCAAAACTTGGTTTACTGATTTGCAACAGGCGACAATAAAGGAACCTGTTGTTGGTAACATGTTGAAGGCACTGTATGTTCAATTTACAGTGGGAGTGATACCATTGTTTGCTGTTACTCTTGCTGGGTATTGGGCTTATGGATCGTCCACATCAACTTATCTGCTCAGTAGCACCTCAGGTCCAGTTTGGTTGAAGGCAATAGCCAACATTTCTGCATTCTTTCAAGCTATCATTGCTTTCCATGTGAGACTTTTTCTATCATCTACCAACATTTCTTGCTTCTGCTAAGAATATTCTGTACATTTTGACGATTAACCTGCTTGTAGATATTTGCAAGCCCCTCGTATGAGTACCTGGATACCAAATATGGCATTGAAGGAAGTGCGTTGGCAATCCGAAACTTGTCGTTTAGAGTTGCAGTAAGGGGAGGGTACCTTGTTATTAGTACACTGGTGCCAGCTATTCTGCCATTTCTTGGAGATTTTATGAGTCTCACAGGAGCTCTCTGTACCTTTCCTGTCACTTTTATCATCCCAAACCACTTGTATCTACTGGCAAAGAAGAACAAATTGACCACTCTACAGAAGTTGTGGCATTGGCTTAACATTTGGTGTTTTGGGCTCATGTCCATTGCGGCTGCAGTTGCAGCTGTCAGACTTATTGTTGTAGATTCCAAAAGTTACCATGCATTTGCAGATCTTTAACAAGACTTACGGGTTATTCGATTAATTATACTTCTTAATTACTTCTTGACAATTTTATTGTTCTGGATCTCGTGGTGATACAATTGCATAATGAAGACAGTTTATACAGTGTAGTATAGGCAAGAATTAGTAGAGGAGACGTGAGTGAGCTGATGAATACAAGAAGATGAGAAATGCGACGTAGTTTCTTGTAGAGCATTAATGATAGCTGAATATTAGTAAAGACAAATGTCATAATATGAGTGGTTGATTACTAACGGTTAAATTAGTCGTTGATATAGTCGTTGTATGAGAGAAGGAGAATAACGAATTTGTAATTGAATATTTCTCTATTTAAAGTTCTCTCTTCTGTTTATCTGAATTTTTGTTGCTTTCTTCTCTAATCTCTCTTTTTGCCCAACCTTAGAATTAATCAATTCGATTTCATAAAAAACCGTATCAAATCGGTATCAGAGATCTGTTTCTGGCTATAGTTGACGTTGCGCAATGGCAGAAGGAACAAAGGGACAATAGTTGCGTCAGATGGAAGAAGCCTTGAGGGGTCAAATGCAAGAGTTGGAAATGAAACACGAAAGGGGAATGCAGGAGATGAAGGACTAGATAACTCAACTGCTTCAGCATGATCACAGTGACAACAGTGTACGAGGAAACGTTGATCAAAGAGTTCCAAAAAACAGCAATGGAGATGGAAGTTATGGGAGTCGTTACACAGTTTCTATGAGATGTGGCAAGATTGAGTTATCGGTGTTTAAAGGTGAGAACTTGCGGACATGGGTGTTCAAATGTGAGCAATTTTTTACGCTCGATCATACACCATCTGAGTTGAAGGTTGGCTTAGCGACGATGTATTTGGAAGGAGAGGCTCTTGAATAGCAAGAGTTATATGTGCGAAATCGGATGACGAGAGATCCTCCGAGCTGGGGGGAGTATTTTGTTAGCTCTTGAACAACAATTTAGAGAGACGACTTTTGAAGACCCAGTTGGTGAACTTAAAGACTTGAAACAGAGGGGTACTACTATTAAAGAATACTTTGCGGAGTTTGATTTGTTATCGTAGAAATTGGTGATGCTCGAACCCTACTTGGTAGTATGTTTTTGAAAGGGTTGAAAACAGAAATTGAATATTATGGTTAAATTGTGGAATCCCAGAACTCTCCAACAAGCTTATGAGCTAGCACGAAAGCATGAATTGGTTGTGACGCAGTGCGGAGTTTTGAGCATAATACAACAAAGATCGGCATATACTGCGGGTCCCCTAAATGCCATTAAGTCTGCGGGACTTTTGCCTACACCCTCTCAAATAGGTCAGAAAGGAGAAAAGGATGTTAGGTGGAGTAAAAAACCTCTAGCAAGGAGTTAGATGAAAGACGCGCTAAAGGTTTGTGATTTTGGTATGAAGAGAAGTATGTCCTTGGCCATCGATGCAAAAGGAAGATGTTACACATGTATATAGTTAACGATGAGATAGAGAATGAAGAGAGTGTTTTGACAGAGGAAGAAGACGTACCAAGCATCTCATTACAAGCCATGTCTGGCGTATCAATGGTGAAATATCAACAAATTAAGGTGCAAGGTATGTTAAACGATGACATTGTTAAGGGTGCAATGATTGTCGAAGCTTGATGACATTGTGTTCAATTATCAAAAAGGATCTATGAAATTCTGTTGGCAGGGTGAGGAGATAGAGCTAATGAGCTTAGGAAACTGAAAGTTGGTGCAATTACTTGACAAAAATTTAACAAAAATATGGAATGATAAAGAAATAATTTGTTGTTTTATGATGGTGGCGCAGATTGAAGAAGAAAGGGAGAAAGGTAATGAGCAGGTTGAATTTCAATCATCAAACGTTGACGTTCTAGAGGGGGAATCATTCTCAATTTTTAAAGACAGGTTACAGGAGTTATTGAAACAATTTGTCGTGGTATTCAAGGAACCGAGAGGATTACCTCTGTCCAGATTCCATGATCATAGGAATCCACTGAAAGGGACTGAAGTAGTGAATCTTCGACCTAACCGATATGCAGGACTTTAGAAAAATGTGGTGGAGGATTTGGTGAATGACATGCTACAACTGGATACAATACGTTAGAGTGTAAGTCCCTTTTCTGCTCCAGTAATATTGATTAAGAAGAAAGATGGGTCCTGGAGATTCTGCGTAGATTACAAATCTCTCAATCAGTGCATGATTAAAGATAAATTTCCCATTTCCTTGGTGGAAGAGTTTTTTGATAAGTTGAATGGCACAATATGTTTCTCGAAGTTGGATCTGCGGGTTCGATATCATCAGATCCGAGTCTATGAAGAAGACATTTACAAAACCGCCTTCCGAATGCATGAGGGACATTATGAATTTCTTGTAATGGCCTTCGGTCTAACAAATGCTCCTGTTACCTTCCAAAGCTTGATGAACCAAATTTTTAAACCATATTTACGGAGGTTTGTTTTGGTGTTTTTCGATGATATACTCATATACAATCCTTCTTTTGAATTGCATATAGAGCATCTGAAATTGATGCTAAAGATTTTGGTGGAATAGCAACTTTATGTTAAACTCTCCAAGTGTTCTTTTGGTGTGGATCAGGTGGATTATTTGGGTCATATTATTAGTGGCCAAGGTGTTTCCATCGATCCTCAAAAGGTGAATGTGGTGTTGCATTGGCCACAACCACAGAATATTCGACATCTTCGTGGTTTTCTTGGGTTGTGTGGGTATTACAGAAGGTTTGTCGAAGGTTATAAGAAAGTTAGCTAGCCACTGATGAATTTACTTAAGAAGGATTCGTTTGTGTACTAAAGAGATGACATTAGCCTTCGCTGCATTAAAAAATGCTTTGATGACCACACTAGTGTTGGCTCTTCCTAATTTTTAGAAGGAATTTATGATTGAGGTTGATGCAAGCGGGGAGGGAATTGGTGCTGTATTGATGCAAGACCATCATCCAATTGCATTCGTAAGCAAAACACTCTCCAGTAAGTATAAACATCTTTCATTTTATGAAAAGGAATTTTTGGCCATAGTAATGACAGTAAACAGTGGTCCCATTATCTCACCGGTAGACATTTCCTAATCCAAACTGATCATCACAATTTGTGTTACTTATTGGATCAGCGAATAACCACTCCTTTCCAACAGACATGGCTACTGAAGCTTTTAGGGTTCGATTTTTCTATTAAATATAAAAATGGTTTGGATGATTCAACTGCCGACTCTTTGTCAAGAGTGAGTAGTGTGGAGTTATTTACTAGAACTATTTCGCATGTCCAGACAACATTGTTGTCTGAGATTAAGGAAAGTTGGCAAAGTGATGTAGCCATTCAGAAGATCTTACAACAACCGCAACAAGGGGACTACAAAGGAACGAGTTATACTTTGCAGGATGGCATTTTACAGTGGAAAGGGCGTCTCATAGTGGGTAATTCATTGCCATTACGTCAGAAAATTATAGCACTTTCCCACCAAAACTTCGGGGGGTAAAACACCACGTTGGCACAACTTCGATGGTCGAAACACCCTGTCGGTACAACTTCAGTGGG
>JAOQMM010000173.1:9494767-9514691 GCA_027563515.1 Erythroxylum platyclados | reverse complement strand
ATTAATCTCAATTACACTATTTAATCCACTTTCAATTCTACTAATTCCAATTAGGGTATGTTTTGGGGTGTTACACATTACGTCAGAAAATTATAGCACTTTCCCACTCTATCGCACACGGGGGCCATTCGTGGTGACTGGACACCTAGAAGAGAATCAGTACATTTTTCTTTTAGAGGAGGTTACAACACAATGTTCGTGAGTTTGTGAGAAAATGTGATATCTGTGAGAAAAACAATTACAAAACTGTGGCTTCTCCAGGTTTACTGCAACCTCTTCCCGTTCCTCAACAGACATGGACGGATATCATCATGGATTTTGTAGAAGGACTACCCTTGTCGGACAGATTTTCTGTCATATTCACAATGGTTGATCGTCTGAGCAAATATGCTCATTTCATACCCTTACGTCATCTATACACCACGGAGAAGGTTGCTAAGACTTTTATGGATAACGTTTTCAAATTACATGGAATGCCCCAAACGATTGTCAGCGATAGGGATGTTATATTTACTAGTCAATTCTGGACGGAATTGTTTCGTCTTCAGGGTGTTACTCCTTAGTTTTCTACAACTTACCATCCTCAATTCGATGGACAAATTGAGGTACTTAATCGCACTTCGGAAACATATTTGAGGTGTATGACATCAGCTGTTCTAACAATTGCAGTTGTTGGTTATCGTTGGCTAAATGGTGGTATAATACCACCTTTCACTCTACTATACAGATCACACCTTTTCAGCCGATATATGGCTATCCACCTCCTGCATACACTCCATATATGGTGGGGGATTCCGTGATTTTAGTTGTAGATCATGTTCTATTGGACAGGGATACTATGGTTCATATTTGACAATTTCATCTGCATCGTGCTCAGCATAGAATGAAACAATTGGCGGATTGTTGACGTACTGAGCGTGTCTTTGAGATAGGTGATTGAGTGTATTTGAAATTACAACCGTATCGTCAGCAGAGTGTTAAACGACGCCATTCCTAGAAATTGTTTGCTCTTTTTTATGGTTCGTACAAGGTGGTGAAGAAGGTGGGTTCTGTGGCTTATACTTTGGATTTACCAGCTGATTGTCGAATTCATCCTACATTCCATGTGTCCCAGCTGAAGCATAAGGTGTCAGATACCACTTCGGTGTCTCCAATCTTACCTCCTTCCTTCTCTTCGGTGATACGTACTCCAGTGGCTGTTCTCGATCGTCGTTTAGTTAAGTGTCATAACAAACCTGTTGTTCAGATCTTAGTTGAATGGTCTTCGTCAAAAGATCGTGATATTTTCTGGTAATTTCTCTATGATATTTATCAATGCTTTCCTAATGTTAACCTTGTGGACAAGGTTCTTAAGGAAGAGGGAATTGATACAGCTGCATAATGAAGACAGTTTATATGGTGTAGTATAGGCAAGAATTAGTAGAGGAGACATGAGGGAGCTGATGAATACAAGAAGATGGGAAATGCGACGTAGTTTCTTGTAGAGCAGTGATAATACTCAGTTGTATATTAATAAAGACAAATGTCATCATATGAGTCGTTGATTATTAACAGTTGAGTTAGTTGTTGATATAATCGTTGTATGAGAGAAGGAGAGTAACTAATTTGTAACTTAATATTTCTCTCTCTAAAGTTCTTCTCTCTTCTGTTCATCTGACTTTCTGTTGCTTTCTTCTCTAATCTCTCTTTTTCCCCAACCCTAGAATTAATCAATTCGATTTCATAAAAGCCATATCACACGCCTTGAACCAGAAAATGTCCGATGCAACTTTAGATTGATCCATTGGCACTTAAGTGACCATCAATGCTTCCAAGTAAGGAAAGGGAGATTTCCACAAACAATAAATGGTGGGTGATCATTTGATTGGTAAAACATAATAACGCCGAACAATTGTCAAATTTTAATGTAAAAATGAGTTCCAAAAATGTGAATCTTACAAATTAAGGGGCCAATTAGTTACATTTACATATATTTTTGTGATTTTTAATTTTTAATTTTTGTTTTTAGTTTTTATTTTTTAATAAAAACAAAATTTTGTTTGGTTGTTAATAGAATGTATTATATTTTTATTATTTATAATAATTATCTATTAGATAAAATTTAGAGATAAATTATTTTTGATTAACTAAATTTATTTTACATTTTTATATAATATTTATTAACGAATTATTAATAAAAATATTTTATTTTATTCAAATAAATAATTTTTTATTTAAAAATTAATAATTATTTTAAAGATATGTTTTAATTATTAAATTTTATTTTTATTTAAATATAAACTTTTAAAAAATATTTTAAATTTAATTATATTTGTTAATCATTATTAAACTATATTTATTTATTAAACAAAATTTAAATTATTCATAATTTTATTAATAATTAAATAATTAAGTAATATATATTTAAATAATACTAAATTAAATTAAAAAACAAAAATAGAGAATAAAAATCGCTTGTTATATTTGAAAACTAGAAAAAATCAAAATTAAAAATATAAATTAAAAGCTCAAACAAACAATTTTTTTACTGAATTTAAAAACAAAAAAGGACAACTAAAAATAAAAATGAAAACAAACAAACTCTAAATTTAACATTTATATTGACATTGCAATAAAATTGACAATATTCATTATTTTGTAAGATGACATAACTTATTCATTTATACATGAAGCGATATCTTAGACAAATATAAGTCTGAATTTTTCTTAATCAAAAATTATTTTCTTCATAATTAACTTACACGAGCAAATTTTTAACCTCTGTAACTTTCGAATTTAGAAATGATTTTAAAGTTGTACAAAATTTATTTTGAAATTGATATGAAAGTCAGTTTGACATTTTGTATTGCGTAACTTTGCATAACATAAAACTCGTTCTATCATAGCAATTGTCAAAATTTCAAAGATGTGGATCATCCATGCAGTCCTATTCACTTAATCATAGTGTTTTGTTTTGTACCCCAACTGAGCTGCTAATTGGAAGTGGTCCAGAGTTCTGCAAGTAAAGCTTCTTAGTTTAAGTCTCTGTTTCTCCATTTATCCAGTCAAGCTTTATCAACGTACAAACAATTGCAAGAACACCTGATGGTGTTGAAGGGCAACATACATGAAAGAACCATTAACCCAAGACCTTGGATCTGATGACAATTGGAAGTTAAACTAAGGTATACTCGCAAAGATCCAAGTTTATCTAAAAAATTTTTGCCGATTGGTTCGTGGATTTCATAAGGTGGCATTACAGTGTCTGGAGCCGGCAGAAAGATGTTAAAGCAGATCAGTAATTTTGACATATCAAAGAAACAACGTATCAATTTCCCAAATCACGACAAACGTGAATCCGTCTTTTCAGCCGTACTGCTCTACTATGTAAACAATTTCAAACAATACAAACAACCAATAGATTTTCCAATCCACAATATTCCAAGTTCAATGTCTGTTATGCTAAATTAGCAATAACAAGCCATACAATTGGCAATATGCTGCAATGTTTCTATAATTTAGCGAACTACGTGCCTCTATCGTTTCAAAAAGCTTTAATATCTTTCTGCAGACTCCAGACATTGTGATGCCACTTCATGAAATCCTGAAACCAATCTGCTAAAAATAAAATAAAAAGGGATGAACTTAGATCGTCACCAGTAAACATTCCCGTAAATGTAGTGTATTTACTAGTGCAAGAGAAAAATAGAAATGGTCATGAGATAGTTTCAACTTCAAATTCATAGTTTCAGCTTCAAGTCCAATGTTTGCAATCTTAAATACCAAATAAAAAGAGTAATGACACCCAGTATGGGCACAGGTACGAAACTCATAGAAGCAAATATAAAGTGAACAATATATAGCCGAGTTAAACCAAATCAATAAGATTCACATCTGTATCTCCATGTTATCAAACTAGGTTTATATTCTAACAGCATCTAGATAAAACTGATGAAAAAGCAAAGCATAAATTTCCTTAATAGTATGAATATTTTCAATACAAACTCTTCCAAGTGCCTACTATATTTGCTATCCTTTAGCCACTAAGTTACATCATGCTTCTAGCTAACTTAAGCGGAAATGTGAACTTTCGTCACTCAAAAGTAACAGACCCTATTATGCACGTCTTACAATGGAGAACATTGAAAAGAAAGGGGAGTTCAAACACAACGTATAGTAATTCCAACATTGGTCTACATGACATCCCATTTGGAAGGGCATATTGTTATCTTCTAACTTCAACAGTATCATTAGGCAAAACACAAAATATATATACTCATATATAATGAGATCAGGGATATATTAACTGCCACACGTTCGCTTCTCACCTCGGTAGTTTATCCAGATACCAACTTTACAACAATGCAGATGGAGTTCAATATCAGAAGAGGAACTCTCATGTACTGAGTTGCGTAAATGAGACCTATAAGCTGCGCCTTGAAGGATTTTGTGCGACCCCCAGAAAACTCATTAAAGCTCCATCCTCTAGGTGCTAGAAACCGATCTTCATTTAGTATGGCAAAAGCATTTGCAAGAAGCAGACAACCCTCCAACAGAGCCCACAAGCCCATTTCCTGCGCGATACACAACACCCTAATCAATAAGATTTCCTTCACCAGCGTTAACAAAAACTTTAATTTGAACAAGCAACAGCCGTCTGAGATGCCATAACAATTTTTCAGACCCAGCCCAAAGGCAGGCCAAACAGGTCAACGGTTATGCCAGAAAATTACATTTACTGAAATGGTATTAGGATTTTCATTTAACTCAAATTGGTGCCATTACATTACTTAAAAAATATGGAAACCAATTAGAACTAAAATCCCACTCCAACCTCATTTAGCCTATATATTTAACTGCAAATATTACACAAAAAGCAAGTTAATTAATATAAATTAGAAGGTACCGAGTACGAAAGCAAGAGGAGGAGGAGGAGAGGTGGAGCAAGCTTGGAGGTGTCAGAGAATACCGACGACGGCGACAAGAGAGATTTGATATAGATGGCGGTGAAGAGAAGAACCGTCTGACGGAGTGAACAAAGTGGGAGATTAGGATTGCGGTGGTGTTCCAGATCTGGAAAATTATGAACTCTGAAAAAGTTTTCCAAAATAATACTTGCAAAATGATTAAACTCGGCCCGATATTAAGCCTAGGTCCAAAGAAAATTTAGGATGAGGAAAAAACGACGTCGTATAGCTTGTGAATTTCATTAAAAAAAAATTCCCCCAGTCGTTTTTCTGTTGAAAGTTGAAAGTTGAAACTTTAAATTCTCTGCCGTCGGCCCCTCACCCGTCACCCATCACCACCGTCGCCCGCTGTCGTCTGTCGTCGCCATTTCAACAAGTGTTTGTCTTTTACGGTAATGTCCCCTCACGTTTCCTCTTTCTGCGCTTTCCTTTCTAGGGCTACCGTGCTCATGTTATAGAAAGATTGCGTTCCTATGGCTTTATTTGCTTCAGTTGTTTCTCTTGATTGTCGGCCACACCGTTGTCTCTATCTTTATGTTGGTGGTCGTCACTGCCAATAATTGGGGTAAGAATGGTCACTATGCCGACATTGGGGATTTCTCTAGCCGGTTGCAGAAGTTCATAATTGGAAACAACTGGGTAGTTGTCTCATCTGCATTCTGCAATTCTATATAATTAAGTTCAGCCTCCGGTTCTGATTCTGCTTTATCTTATGTTGCCTGCTTATCTGTTTGAGATTCTTGGAATCTCTTTGCAATGGATCCAAACACTGGCTTTGATATTCATCTTTATTTTCTTAATGGTATTGAGTTTGACTTCATGGGTTGTTATATTGCTTTGATCTGATTTCTTTTTTTCTCAGACACTTTCAAGCTTCTCCCAGATTCAACAGATTCAAGAAATAAAGCAGTTTGTTTACACATAAAACAGTTCTAGGTAAAGAAAAATTAAAAAAGTCTTAATTGCATTGGTTATGAATTTATGATATGGGGATTGTTCGAGTTTGGAAATTGGAACTGACCTTAATTCAAACTAAATACTCTTTAAAGTTTTCCATTTCAAAGTTAAACCAACAAAAAGTCAGTATTTACAGACCCATCCAGCTCAATCAAGCCAGCTCACTGAGAGGGCTTTGGACAAGGGCTGTTGATCGGGTCAGGTCATATGAAAATCCCAACAATGGAAGAATCAGAGATAGAAGAAATGGCACTGTTTTTGCTTTGCTTCCTCTGCTGTTACTAACCCACAGCTGTTAACTCTCTTATTATCTCCTCGCCACTAATGTATCTCTTCATTTTAAAATTTTGGAATATCATAGTTCTTGATCTAATTCTTAAATTATGGAACCAAAGCTATGTGATTGAATAGGGAATAAGATTGTGTGAATTTCTGTTGCTGTCAAGGTGTTGACTACTGGATGGTAAAACAATGGCAAGAATTAGGGATAGAATGGAGGATTTCAAAGATGCAGTCAGGCACACCTCTGTTTCCTTGGGTTATGACGAGGTATATGCAGTTCTTCTTCAATTTTGTTTTGGAGCTAAATGTTTTTTCTTTTGTTTTAAAGTTCTGATTTTATCCTTCTCTGTATGTGATCTTGGTTGGGTTTTACAGTCTAAATTGGCAACCGTTATGGCATCTTTCATCATTCATAAACCTCGCCAACGATCAGCTTTTACCAAGGCTGCTTTAAGAACGGTATTTGTTGTTGACCAGTTTTGTTTCAAAAAAGTAAAAACATATTTAACTTATGGGCAACGAGGATCCAACGATTATGCATTCTTATTTGTGATCTTAACTCTTTGTTTTTTTTATCAGCTGGAAAGTATTGAAGCTTTGCAACAGTTTTTGTTGGAGCATCGGAAGGATTATGTGGATATACACCGTACTACTGAACAAGAGAGGGATAATATCGAACATGAAGTAAGCAGGATAGCTCACCTTGTTATGTGCATCATTTTTATGTGATAGTGGAAAAAAACTTTTTTCCGCCACCTTATGCCAAATCGCACAAGCCTCCATGTTTTATTCTTAATCTGCTTAAAATGCTTGAAAAAGGATGTGTTTATGCAATCTAATTCCCAAACTTGGCAACCATATCATACCTTTTTTATAAGCAGCAGTTATTTGATTTCTTTTTTTTTTTTTTGGAAAGTAGCGGTTATTTGATTTTAATTGCTTATGCCCTGTTGATGATGCTTTTGTCTCTGTTCCATAGAACTGTTCAATTCAGTATCTTTGTATGGTTTTTCCCCATGAAAATTGGCTGCTTAATTTAGTTATCCTGAAATTTAAGATTATCCTCCCTTCCCTTCAGTTTTCTACTATATTTAAGGTTTTATTTATTTTGTTTCTTAAAGCATGTCTGTGTCCTCTATCATTTGCAGGTTACATCATTTATTAAAACATGCAAAGAACAAATTGATATTCTTAAAAATAGTATAACTGATGAAGAAGCAAACTCAAAGGGCTGGCTTGGCATGAGGACTGATCGCTCCAATGCTGATACTATTGCACATAAACATGGAGTGGTATGGTTCTGCTCGACTTCACATTTTACAGGAGGTTACTCATGTAATATCAAGTAGTTATGCAATTCTGCTTATACAGATATATTAATAATATATGGACTACTATCTTTTACCTTTCACTTTTCTGATAGCCTGATCTTTAATCTAATTGTTTTTTTTTTGGAAATTTGAATAAGGATTGAATTAACTATGACAAAGCTATCTTGACATTACAATGAGTGCACTATGAAATGAATTATGAAGCCAAACTACAAAAACAACTTACATAAGCAAATGAATCTGGTCTTCATTCCTATGGATGGTGCATTTCGATCAAATTTAGCAATTAAAATGGCTTTGATCCAATTAATAGTGTCTTCAGCTAAGTTGTACTTGTCAACTTCCTCTTGCCTGTATACCCTCTTGTTATGTTCCTTCCATATAGAGTAAACGATAGTTGTGAAGGCTATTTTGTACATTGGAGCGTCTTGCAACTTCTGATTTGCTGTACATATGATCCAATTTAGAGTTGATGTCCAATTATAATTAATGTAGGTATCTGATAGCAGATGTAAAATTTAGCTCCAAACCACTTTGGAGTATCGGCATTGAAAGAATAAGTGATCTCTAGACATGAGGTATAGGAAAAGTGTTATTTGTTAAAAGGCTTTTGATTTATGAGTGAAATGGACAATCGTAGTCAATGAAATTAAGTGGTGTATGACCTTCAATTGAATGTAAACACAAGTAGAAACTGCTTCTCTTCTGCATCTGAACAGTTGTAGGAACCAGAATGTTTTACCATATCTCTAAAGTTACCTTTTTCTTGTGAACAGTCAGTGATAGTTATTCAACAAATCCAAGCTGTTACACAATTATACCTTTTTGTTGTCATCAAATAGATTAAAAGAATAATGTTTTATTTGGTTAAATTTGCAGTTTTTTTTACCTCTGCAGGTTTTGATTCTGAGTGAGAAACTCCATGCAGTCACAGCACAATTTGATCAGCTCAGAGCTATACGTTTCCAAGATGCTATTAACAAAAGGATGCCGAGGAGAAAGCTTAATCGAGTTGCTGATTCAAGTACTGTGGATTCTTCTAAAAGTAGCAACTCAGAAGTCAGGGACCATGATGAAAACCTACCTGAGCCACTGAAAATTCAGCAGCAGTTGTTGGATGATCAAACTCGTGCTCTGCAGGTAATCAAATTATTGGTTGTTTGATAAGTCCTACAAATTGTCTCCTTGTGTTTGTTTGCTCAATAAGGAAGTCCCGTCTAAGAAATTATTGTGAAATTGAGTGGGATTGTCCTTCCACTTGTTGGGCAGGTAGAGCTAACCAGTCTTCTAGATGCAGTCCAAGAAACTGAAACTAAGATGGTAGAAATGTCTGCGCTGAATCATCTCATGTCAACACACGTTCTGCATCAAGCACAACAGATAGAGCATTTGTATGAGCAGGTCAAAGATTCTGATCCATCCTCAAATTTGTTTTTCTCAAACTGCATATTGAATAATTTAGTTCTAGCTCGCGTTAAGAACTTTAAGAAGTTACATTTTGCTCCAAAAGATCATTTTTCTTTGCATTGGAAACCTTTCTTTCTATCCTTTTGTTGTTTTTCATAAAACGTGACCTGACATTGCCGCCAAACTTACAATGGGATTCTGTGAATAGAGGTGGTCTGCCCTTTGTCCAAGAACCCTGTATCATGTTTCTGCATTTCTTAACTGCTATGGTATCTCACTGGACAAGTGTAGTATGAAGTTTTACTTTCATTCAGAATTTTCATATACCTCGGCACATGCGGATGATGATCAAATCTCATTAACCTGTATGCATATTCTCAAATGGATCAATATCTAGAACTGACCTGCGTTACCTATGGATATATTTGTCAACTATCAAATTACTTGTTTGGGAGTTGAGGTTTTTCGGTGCTCTTAGAGTTGCAATTTCTTTTAACGGTCCATTTTTAAATCCTTTTGAGTCCTTGATACAGGCGGTTGAAGCTACAAAGAATGTAGAGCTTGGAAACAAAGAGCTTAGGCAAGCCATACAGCGGAATAGCAATAGCAGGACATTTCTTTTGCTTTTTCTGTTTGTACTTACTTTTTCAGTCCTCTTTCTTGATTGGTATAGCTGAAAGGAAGCTCTGCCTATGTCCTCATTTTATTTATTAACTGCTACATAACATTTTTTTCCCTTGAGGCTATCGTGGAACAAAGTGAAGAAAAGAAAAGAATATAAGAACTCGTTACACCATTATTAGTTTTCACTGAAGGCATGGTTTAATGCTTTGATGTGAACTAATCATAACGTTTGAATTACAGACCAGTCAAAGCAAGATATTTATAAACGGTCCTGTTATATGTCTATTGTATTGGTGAACTAAGAATGTACGGAAGAGTTTCTGTTGCATTTACAATTAAACATAGTGTTTTGTTTTGTATCCCAACCCAGCTGTTAAATAAGCTCTGGGCGTGAGATGATACTGCATTATCCATACTGCCCCTGGCATCTACAAGGAAAGCTTCTTTTTGATTCTGTTCTCCATTTGTCCGGTGAAGCTTTCTCAACACATGAAAAATTGCAAGAAAACCTGACAGCGGTGAAGCCCGGAAAGTCTAGTGTGATCGAAGGACAGCATAGAAACTATTTGGAACTGAAACTTTCTTCTACCTTAAACCCGAAGCTTGGCCCTGTGGTAAAGATAACATCTTGCTCGTGTGTGCTTCTGAATTCTCACAGATACAACCAGGAAAAGGATTGGCGTAGAAATTTTCCTCAACTCTCGGGGATTCTCCAGGCAATCTGTGGCGTGGGCCTCCGATCCTATCTCTATGTAATGTTTTTACCTCTGACGAGAATTTATCCCAAGATATCTGGCCACTGTCCAGTTGATCAATCAATCGAACAAAATGGTACCTGCGAAAGGATATAGAAGATAAAACATTGCAAGTATTTTATTTTGGTGAAAACGTTGGCATGGGATCGAGAGAGTTACTGATAAACGTACTTGTCAGGGTTGATAGTGTTTCTGTAGCCTTCAAATTTTCGATGACCAGCGACTGCCTTGGCCATATTGCCGTCGTAACTGTACAAAAAAATGTCACTCTCAACCGCAACAACGTAGTCCAGGGCTGCAAGCTTATTTTGGCGGTTCATGAAAGGTTGGAGTTCAACTTCTTTTGCTACTGTTAAATGAGTGTATACTTTGGGATACTTGTCTCGAAGTGCATTGATCCCATTTGAGCCATAAATTTGGCCGGCAACTATATAAATCGTAGTTTCAGGAGGATAACCCATTGCCTCGAGGAACACAGCAACCTCTCTTGGTGTCATGGGACATAATCCCTCCAGTCGTCGATCTGTACCATTGATGTTCTTTTCTTTCCAGTGCTTTACTTTGATTCGCATTCTCCTCAGTTCCTTATTCTCTGCTTTAGTTAGGTTGTGACTGCAACCTGTAAATGCAAGCATGTCTTTTTCATATCTGCAATCAATCTTAATAGTTAGCAACTTATTAGCGCAAAAAAAAAAAAAAAAGGAAGCCCTGCAACCCAATAGACAATATCTTTAGATGTACTATTTAATACCTTAGATGGAGCGCGATGAAAGGTTCACCGTTAACTCTCAGTCTATTCACTAACTTCCTTCCAAGCTCCTCTATTTCTTCTGTGAATCTTAGACCCTCGTACATTGCTCGGCAACGGAGCCTTTGAATTGAAGCAGCAACGCCATTGTTGGCTAGGCGTGAATCAGAGTGTGTAAATTTGATCACTCGGTGCTTCTTTAGTAGAGAAAGGATATCCTTTCTGTAATAACTAGGCTGCCAAGTGTTACATACGACTTTTTTACAATTAAAGCTCATTAACAGTTCTCTTTTAGGGAAAGAAAAAAGACACTTTTAAACGTCAAAAGCCATACCTTAGACCAAGAAACCGGAGGCTTATGCAGAGGCTTCATTGCTGCAACTTCTTGGGGAAGTGACTCAAGGATCTCGACGTCGTCTCTTAACGCTTCAATGAAGTGCTTCCAGTTGAAGATATCTTTAAAATCACTGAATGATTAACCACTTATGTTATACAAACTTTCTTTTTTAGGTTATGTTAAGCAAATAACAAGTTAATAAACTTAGTGGAGCCCTCAAATATCCGCTAGGCGCACGCACCTGGGATCTTTCCAAAAGGAAGCATGATCTAACGATGGAAGAACCAAAGTGGCATTCATGATTTTTGTTATGGCAACCATGTCACTTATCTGCGTTTCAACCAGTAATAGTAAGAAAATAATAGATGTTTACTTGGTTTATAGTATAATCGTCCCCACAAACTTGCTTACCCCAGTTTTCATTTGATTCAATCCTCCATTGGCATGAACAAGAACGTACCCGTTTGTCGCTTTAACATTCCCTAAGATAATACCATAATTGCCAGTTGTGAATCCGGGAACAGATAAACTAATTAAAAAGCACATCGAAGGATGTAGCAGTGGAGAATCCAACTAGTCAGAGAATTAGAAACTTGTAGCCGGATCATACTTGTTTCACTTCTGGATCGTTGATGGCACTTGAAAAAGTTGTCGCTTTCGGGTTTCATCCAAATATCTGAATTCTGACAAATGAGACAACATTAGTTCTATTTAGTGTCAATGTTAGCGATTATTTGTGCCATGACGGACCAATTATACAGTTCTAGTAGGCTTATAAATTGACGCCCCATTCATAAACTAGAGACAGAGAATAAAAAATTTACGCAGTTATGTGAAACAAATCATAACCAAGAAAAGTTTAGGACCATCTGCAATAACGAGACAAAGAGGCAAACGGTCCACACATTCTGAAAAATCAGAATCTGAAAGAAAAAGAAGCTGACACTTGCTTGAAAACAAAATACAACCACAATGCGGAGGAGTAATCAAAGTGACATACTCTTACCAAAACAACCCTAAAACATGAAAAAACAAAAACAAAAAACGACAACTGTCTCATGACAGAGGCATTTGTATGGAGTGAAAAACTAAGTTAGATTATCATTGTTGATCCATGGACAACTACACAAGGTCGCAAACAATATCGTTGTTTCTCGTATCAGAAACTTTAGATGGCAAGAAGGGACAGCACGACTTGAATAGTATCAAACACACGTTCCCATGAAAGCTGTTGACGCTGACATTCCGCCTCAAATCTAGCTTATTTATCTGCTTATTGAATACCTACCGACCTAACTGAAGTGTAACGTATATCGATAATTAGAAACTAAAACAATACAAGATTTTGGAAATGAGAGGGAAGACCAGAGAAAGAACAACGAAAGACGTTCATCTTCATGCACAATTTGCATGGATATAAAGGTTACGTGTCAGGCAAGAGGTACACAACAAAGCCATTGACATGATTATATCATACTTTGACAGGGCTACATTTGCAAAAAAGTTAGACTGGATATGACGCAAACACACAGTTTGAACCTGATAGAAATGTTCAGAATCTGACCGGAAACTTCTGGGTTGAGGGAGGTGATCTAACGGAGTTGGGGGAATCCTGAACAGCGTGATATGCTCTTAAATGATTCATAATCGTATGTCGCTTAAGAATCAACTTGGGCTCCAACTTGTGCAAGCTATTTAACAATGCCAACTTGGCGAGCATGGTCGAGAATGCAAGAAACATTAAACCAACAAATATCCAACGCCCCAGAATCCTACTGGGCCTCAAAAGCTCAGGCAAATGACGCACTCTCTTGTGGAGAAGTGCTGCTCTTGTGGTCATCGACGTGTTGAACCCATAATCAATAACTCTCCTTCTTGTCATGTATGAAGAAGCGGTGCTGCAAAAGTTGTCCTGAGGACTCGACATGATAGGTAGACCAATAACATAGATAAACAGACGCAGAATTTTAGATATAAAATAGTTTTATATATGAGAAAACGAGAAAATTGAAGAAACAGAAAAAAAAGTTAGAGAAGAGAGAAGTGGGAAAGTGGGGTGGTAACGAGGAAAGAGGGAAAAGGAGAAGATGAAGCTTAACGGCTTATTTTTGTAATTTTTTTTCTTAAATTTTCTTTTGGTTTCAATGGCTTTGTGAGTAGTTGGCTGCGGAATGTTTGCCGAAGGAATCTCGAGTCTCGTGCGTTTATGATGCATTTTATGTCTCACATTTCATCTTTTGCTGGAGACACAAGTTTTCACCATCAACCATAATCATCTGTAATTATATCTATCTTTTGTGGTCTTTTGAAGAAAAATCATTTACATTAAGAAACATGTAACACGAGAGAGATGTAACATGAAAGATGACCCAAACTTCACGTACCAACAAAATTTTTATTAATTATTGTCGTTATTGTAACATTCACTTTGCAATTTTCTATTTAAATAACTCTATTCTGATTCTATTTCGCGTATACGAAATAATTTTTAAATGAAAATGTTAACTTTGGGAATAAAAGAAACAAGCCTACTTTGAACAAGTATCCTTACTCGTACAACTCAAGATGTTCATTTCTGGTCTTGACACAAGCTAGGCTAATTTAACGTGAATTAATATTAAAAGCTGAACAATGCAAACATAATCCACATGATTGGGATCAATTCTCCTGTACCATTTATTCTGTGCCCATGTGTTCCCAACACCATCCAACCATCCACTAACATGGAGAGAGAAAAATTTAATGGAGGAGATGTTATTGGCACAGGGGGCACAGAGTTACTCGGTACAGATGATTTGAAGCCCACATGATTAGGAGTCTGTGCTAACCCAACCGTATTCTCAAAATCAAATTAAAAATAAGCCCATGATGTGATTTCACAGGCCCAAGTAAACAATACTCTTAAAGTGAATTTCAGGAGCACCATGCCAGCCCATTGAATACGATTGTTATTTAAGCGGACGAGTCAGCAACTAGGGTTTTAGCCTCTGGGGGTGTGCTTCTCGCAGTCACTTCGGTTCAGCCGTTTCGCAGAGACAGAGTTGTGGGTGAGAGAGGCTACCAAATTGAAAATGGTCAAGGGACGCCAAGGGGAGAGAGTCAGGTCTGAAATCTATGCATTTATATGGCCTTCTTTTTGTTTTTCTTGATGGTCTATGTACAATTTTTTTTTGTTTATAGCCTGATCTAATATGTTTCGTGGTTTTTTTTCTTTTTTCTTTTTCACGTTTTAGACTCTACGTGAGAGGAACCATCTTGGGTTATAAGAGGTAATGATCTTGGTCCTTAACGCAACTTTGGTATGCCTGCCTTATAGTTCGTGGGTTGTTGTTAAAGTCTGCCTTTTGAGAAACTTGAACTGTTAAATAGAAAATTTGTTGTCACAGGCTTGGGTGAACAGGGAAATTAGAGTATTACATTAGTTTGACGAAGAATGGAAATGAAATAGTTGGGTTATTTTTGTTTGACATTTCTATAGTGTTTATCTCTGGGTTTGTAGATTATGTAAGATATGATTGCTGCAAAAAAATTGTAGCTAAATAAATATTAGTTTCTTGACAATCAATTTCGTTCTTGTTTTTCCGAAAATGGGGATTTGGAAAAGTAGTTGTGTAGAATTATGTCGTATGAGCTGGTTTGGAGATTTGATGGTTAGTTGATTGCCAGGTCGAAGTCAAACCAATATCCAAACACTTCACTTCTCCAGATTGAGGGAGTGAATACCAAGGATGACGTTGCATGGTATGCTGGAAAGCGCTTGGCTTATATTTACAAGGCCAAGGTGAAGAAGAATGGATCACATTATCGTTGCATTTGGGGCAAGGTCACCAGACCTCATGGTAACAGTGGTGTTGTTCGAGCCAAGTTCAAGTCCAATCTGCCTCCAAAGTCCATGGTAATGGAGTAAAACCTGTTTCTTGATTGCTGTATCAAAGTTCCTTGTTGTTATTGTTGTTGAATATGTCTTATTTCATCTGCAGGGAGCTAGGGTCCGAGTCTTCATGTACCCCAGTAACATCTAAGGTACTTTAATCCCATCTGTAATGCTTCTCATGCATTTATTGAACTTTTCCTTTTTGTCTTTTAAGAGTTTCATTGCTTAACCATATCTCTTAGAGATATTTTGGGGGCGTGTTATGGCTATCATGAGGTTGGATTTTTCTGTTCTTTTTTTTTTTGAGATTTTGCCTAGTGACACCCTGGTTTAATATGAAGCCCTTATGGTTTATTTCAGGGGTGTGGTCTAGTATATATGGCTGATTTGTTGCAGAATATTCTTCTTGTGCATCCATTTGACTGTTGATACAGCCGTTATCCTGCTCTTAGTTGCTTGTCTTCTCGTGAAGTGTTTAAATAGAAAACAATAATCTTATCTTGTTGCTTTAGATGTCCTGGTCTGTTGTCATTAGTTTGGGTTCTGGACCTTGTAGTTTTAGTTATCTTTCAAATCTTGTAATGATTATTTGCTTTTCTTAATCCATATATATATATAAATCCTTGTCACTTTTCAGGCATTGTAGGTGGCAGATTGAGTTCGTTGAAGTCATCAAGCAGATGCATTTTTTACTCGTTTTCTATATTCTAAGGATTGTGTGTTCTTTTGGTAAGAGTTGTTTTTTGTCTACTTAAAGACTGTATGAACATCAATTTTGGCTACTCACAATATTCAGCTTGCCATTTTCTTATTGAATTATAGATGGTTCGACTTTTGAAGTATAGATTTCCAATTTCTTTTGGCATGATCCTATTCTTATAGGATCTTTTATACGTGCATCCCAAAACATCCCGGCCTGACCATTTGCGTTTTTCTTCATTAAATAACAGCCATTATGGGCCAACGAAATTAAAAAAAAAAACTAGAGACGGTAGAGGCAAACTCAGCGATGTTCCCATTACTGCCCTTAATATATTGGATACTGAATCTATAGTCTATACGTTTTATGAACTAATGTCCTACGGGGGCTAGTGTATATTAACTTTGTGTACATCACGTTTGGTTGTCACTTTGGTGGCTTTGGTGGGAAGAAAAGATAGAAAGAGGTGTACCATTTTGCAGAATGGGTAGCATTTTGAAGTTCACCTCTGCAGATGCAGGGAGAGATCTTTTGGGATCATACGGGTACCTATGAAAAGAAATCACGCTCATGCGTGATTGAAGTGGAGTAGACTTTTGAAAAAGGAATGGTATTTTGGATCTTGAACTCTTGCACGTTCTCAACTGAAGCGAAGTTGACCCCAAAAACATCACATCACATCACAACCCGGCCTTGAAGTGCAAGGGAAGTTGGGTGCTTTATTTAAGGCAATTAAAATATATATGTAAAACAACGTGAATTGCCGGGTGATCTGCAATCATATTCTACATGTTAATTGCCAAAATTAGTTGACAAGTAAGCTTCAAACGTGAAACTTCCTCTCCGACGTTAACTATAGCCATAAGTACAACGTTGATAGCCAATTAAGCAGCCAAAGAATGAAAAAAAAAAAAAATGTTAACAGTTTGGTCCTGCAATGACCTAGCTCATCACGCTCAACCGAGTTGTATTTTAGTATTTCCTAGGCCGAGCCCAGGACTGGTAAAATGATGATCGGGTCTGGGTCTGGGTTTGAGTCTGAATGTTGGTCCCACCACTTACGTTTTTAACTAACTAAAAAGTAACCGCTTTTGCCATAAAATGTTTTGTTTTTGAGCAGGCTAGCCTAATCAATCAATCTTTTGGTCTTGATTTCTGGTTAACGTGTTGACTTGAATGTTTCATCCAGTTCATGAACCGACCGATCAAAATTGCGCCTATTTAATATCTCTGAAGCAGTGGCTTATTTCTAATTACGCATCCATTCATTTAACCACTTCACTAATTGATTAGTTGGCGAAAATGATTTCATAAAATCTATTTTTTATTTATAAATTTTGGAGATTCTTTTTCTCCATTTAATATTTGATTTTAAAGAAAAATAAATGTGTTAAAACGACACATGGAAACTTATAAAGCGAAAAGTCAAAACTATTATTAAAATTAAATTGTACCTGAAATTCCGTAAATAAATACTCACACCCTCTCGTACATACAGACATTAAGAGAGAGAGAGAGGAAACGAACAGAAAACGGACACCCAAAAATTAAAACGCCACCACCACGCGCTTTCCACCACCCCCCATCATCGTCTCCGCCATCGCCACCGCCACCGCCACCGCCACCGCCGGCGCTCCACTCTCTAATCCTCTGTTTCTCTTCTCTCTCTGTTCATATAGACACCCGCATTCCTCCGAATCCTTACAAATCTACACGTATCTCAATTTAATTATTATGTCACAGATCCATGGGAGACCAGTCTGATAACAATCACGCGCTCTCTCTTTTCGTAGATCCACACCAATTCACTGCGCCTCACCGCACCTAATCCCCAACCCCCAGGCGTTTTCGGGAAGAATCCCCTCCATATCAATCTCCGCCGTTGAAATTAAATTCAGATCCTCGCCGGAAGAGAGAAAAAAACCACGATGAAGAATACTTCCCGGCTGTTCACAATCGGGCTAGTGACCGCGTGGTACTCGTCGAACATAGGAGTGCTGCTGCTGAATAAGTACTTGTTGAGCAATTACGGGTTCAAGTACCCGATCTTCTTGACCATGTGCCACATGACGGCTTGTAGTTTGCTCAGCTACGTGGCTATTGCTTGGATGAAGATGGTCCCCATGCAGACCATCCGCTCCCGACAACAATTCTTCAAGATCACGGCCTTGAGTCTCGTCTTCTGCGTGTCGGTTGTGTTTGGGAACATCTCCTTGAGGTTTTTGCCCGTGTCCTTTAACCAGGCCATTGGTGCCACGACGCCGTTTTTCACTGCGGTTTTTGCTTATTTGATGACTCTCAAGAGAGAGGCCTGGTTGACCTATGTTACCTTGATTCCTGTCGTTACTGGTGTTATTATTGCAAGTGGGGTATGTTGTTTTATGATTTCTGTGATTTAGGGATTTAACAATTTTTCTATATCGTTCATTCATTTTAGTTTTGTTGATGTCAGCCGTGTTCAATTGTGTGTTCCCTTTCATTGGATTGTTTTAATTTTACATGAAATGGTCTTCTTATAGAATAGATTGAGTGGTGCTATCTCCTGGAATTGGCCTGTAGTATATACTCATTACGGTTGTTTTTATGTGTAATTTTACGTGATTGATCAGAAGAGAGGGCTTTTTTTATGGGGTCAATTTCATGTAGTGTAGGGTGAAAAAAAATCCTAATGTAGAAGTTAGGAATCTACTTTATTTTATACTGCAACGAAAATGTTAGCATCATAGATTGTGCTTTGTTAGTTGGTAGCTCCAGTATTCTTATAGCTGAAATTATTTCGTTCACTGATCATCTAATGTTTTATCTTTTCATATGATGTAGGGTGAACCAAGTTTCCATCTATTTGGGTTTATAATGTGTGTTGCTGCCACAGCTGCAAGGGCACTCAAATCAGTGCTACAAGGGATTCTACTTTCCTCCGAGGGGTAAGGCTGATTGTTAGTTGATTTCTGAATCAAATTCCTTGTTTTGAAAGTAAACCAGTAAGTTATTGTAGTCATTATGAATGTGGAAATGAATACTGATGCTTTGTTTTCCCTTCTTAAAGGGAGAAGCTGAATTCTATGAACCTTCTTCTATACATGGCTCCAATTGCCGTCGTATTTTTACTTCCTGCTACCCTTCTTATGGAGGATAATGTTGTTGGGATCACTCTGGCTCTCGCCAGAGATGACATCAAGATCATCTGGTACCTGCTGTTCAACTCATCACTGGCATACTTTGTAAATTTGACCAATTTTTTGGTCACAAAACACACCAGTGCTCTGACTCTCCAGGTATGAGATACTTTGCTTATCGGTTTGTTTAATTTGCTGTTTACTGCTCTTGTGGTGTTCTAAACTACTTATATACTCTTATTGTGAACTTAATGGAAACAAGTTTCTCTACTAACTAGTAGCAGGGAACTGATGCGTAAAAGTGCCATATCTTAGTCAAATATGCTGTGTATAACCACATGAATGTAAATGATCTTTTGACTTTTTCGGCATTTTTTTCTGCCGTGCACTTCTTAGTGGGTGTTTCCTGACAATTTTTAGGCAAGAAAATTAGTGGATCAAATGATTTTGCACTTTACTGCCTATTTTATAGATTTTATTGGTAAAGATGCAATTGTATTGTCGGTAGAGTTGAAGGTCAGGTCATAGAATGGAGATGTTTAATTTGAAGACATGCTAGGAATACAGGATAATTGATCTTATGTTGCTGAGTGTGATGGTACTTCTAAAATTTACTTTTAGAAGCCCTGTAAGTCATCTAATCCTCGGGGTTGATGGTTGTGGGGTTGCACTATCCTTCAACACTCTTTGCTTTTGAAGTATATGCCTTTATTCTGATAGACGTGGAAAGGGGCTTTGGGTAATTTGCTCATTGGAAGAAAGTGAGTTTATGATGAAAGTAGTTGGTTGCATAAGCTTATTCATAATTTGACACTCGAACAATGAGGTAGTGTAGAGATGCATAATG
>JAOQMM010000173.1:9450028-9462334 GCA_027563515.1 Erythroxylum platyclados | reverse complement strand
ATACAGTAATTTTAAAGATCATGGCTACAAAATTGAAGGAGGTTGTTTGTTGGTCCATCACAAATCTTTGTTAAGGGACATTCATTTCAGTAAAGCTCATTGCGAACAATATCATGAAGGTGAAAAAGGAAGCCGGATCAACGTTCCCAAACCTACCCCAAAAGACAGAGATAATGAGTAGATGAAAAATACCTGGTACGGATGGGCAAGATGATTCGTCACGGAGAACGGAGACTAAAAGGGGGATTCGGCCGGTGATGATGACTGGCGAAGGAGGCAAGACGGAGATGGTAAATTTTGGGGAAAAAGTGAAATTAGGGCTAACGATCTGTTAAAACTTAAGGCAGTAAATTTTTGTTTTAAATTAACCCTTCCACGTTTATTTCTAACGTGGCAATTAGACTCCACCTGGCTCCCCACAACCATTCTCCATATATTCTAACGAAGCGTACATGACACGCCTGCATTTCTATCTAAATTGTCTACTTTTGAGCAAATTCACGAAGATATAGACCTTAATTGAGCAAATTATAATGATTTACTCTAAATTAATCAAACCATGAAACATCTGGCCTCAAATTGGGCATTTAGCCATAATGTTTGACACATGAGAAAGGTAGTCTCTAATTCCATCTTCCCAATGTTCATTTGGATGATCTTTAAGTTGAGTTTGCACCCAATTGTCATAAAAAGAATAATAATATTACAACCATTTAAATGAAAGCAAAAGCGGCAAAAGAAAGAACCAAAATGAACATATACATCCTTAATGAGAGAAATGCACCTTACTGTTCTAGACAGTTCAAAAAGAATAAAAAAATTGTCATATTTGAAAATACAAGAAAATTCACTAGCTAAAATGGTAATACATAAATAGAGAGATCGACTCTGCCAGGTGTTTAACACAATCTCAAAAATAAAATGAAAATGTCAAAGCTGTGATGATGTTGAAGAAAAAATGGACCTAGCAAATTGACTATTGAGAGCTCTCACATGTTGCCGAGAAGACTCAACTCTATGCATATCCAACGATGGCACTAAACTCAACAGCTGATGAGCTGTCTCGGGTTTATGAGCATCATCAAAAGATGAGTTTGAGATAAGTCTTTTATTTTGAAACTGCACCATCAACAAAAAATGACAAGTCTTGCATTTAACTCCATTTATTACTCACAACTATCCCCACTACTCTTTTTCACCTTTAAACTGGAAAATTTCAACACAATGATACATAGAGAGTAGAATGTTACAACACATTGATATGAAAAACTCTGCCTAAACTTTACTGATACACAGAGAGGAGAACATTACAATGGTGCATCGATCAGATTCTGACCAGTGACATCTTCTCTAGTAAGTTTGTCCTCTCCCTTTCCCCCCTCCCACCCACAAATTTTTGATGTGTCTAAAGGAATAAAAATGATTATGACATTCAAATAACTTACGAAATGAAATGCATTAATTAATTTCATTTGACTGGAAAACATATTTAGTACGTTAGTTGCATGAGTTTTTCATGGCAATCTTCATTTCAGCCTTCAATGGCGAGCTTATTGGAAGTCCGTACGAGGAAAATCTAAGCCAAAATTTTCAGCATTAGTGATAGCATATTTAATTCCTCGATAAAAACAAATGTATTTTGCTAATAAAAACTGTGCATTAATGAAATTATTCATGTTTAGAAAACATTATGGTTAGAACAGTTAATAAACTCTTCAATTTTGGCCTATGCTAAAAAAGCTTCATTTAATTCATTAACTTAATAAACTCTCAAACCACAAGTGGGTCTGAGGCTCTGCTTGCACATGGAATGATATGTGTATATACAGATATATATACATATGCATTGGTAGTATATGTGGACCTGCCAATTGTTTAGTAGGTAAACCATAGCCCTAAGTAGGTGCCAATCAAAAAGTTGCTTAATTAGTATCTTCTGTAGTTACTTCTTTTGGATCTTTTAGTTGGAAGCTTATATAGGGCATTTACCATGCATGACATGGCCTCTTACGTGATAACTTAGTAATAATCTATATAAGGGACATGATGGGTACTTAAAACTTTCATTATTTGATCACTTTCAAATTGCATAAAAATAAAATGAACTAGTAATTGACAAACTCACCAATAAAGTATTCTAGTCATAGTTAAATTAGAGTCTGCTTAGAAGTTGTTATGTCCATAAAGATAGATTTTAATTCTTTATTATTGTGATGCTATTGACTATCCTGATCCTTTGTTTATTTGCTACAAAACCATAAAGGGATATTTTAATTCTATTATAAATGTTAGGTTCTTGTATGATGATGATTTATGATGTTGATTTTGTTTGATGGTAAAAGGAACTTGGCTTGGTTGTGATCATCCAATCAAGTTAGTAAAACTAACTAACTATTGAAACCAATTGCAAATTCATTAACTAGTATATAATCTTCTCTCATCTTGTATAATTAGATATCCCAAAAAGGAAATAAAGGAGAAAGTCAAAGGGGAATAATATAGGCAGGGTTCGTTGGCCAAAAGAAACACTTCTTATCTTTTATGACATTTGTAACCAACATATTCAAAGGAGTAAAGGAAAATATGATGGAGTTATTTGTCAAAGGTTACCATGGAAGAAGGTGGAGGAAGAGTTTCACAAAGTGACGAACTTACCATAGGATAAAAATAAACTTAAAAATAAGTTTGATTGGATGAGAGCTAGATGGGGTCTTTGGAAACAGTTAAAAGGGAAAGAAACGGGATTATAACGAAGGAATAATCAGTGCTAGTGAGGAGATTAATGTTAGCCTCCCCTTTAATGCTAAATAGTTAGTTAAATGATTTATATTTAAGTTATTTATATTTTTTATAGGAGAACATCAATTTTAAAACATTTAAAGAAAAAGGGCTTGAAACTGAGCTTGAATGTAAGTTGGAACAACATTTTGGATGTTTGGCCCGAAGGGAGATTAGATTTTATGTTGTTGCTGACCCTCCATATGGACAATGAGAAGTTGAGGAAGTGTATGTTCCTTCACCTCATAGTTATAATGCTCATCATCAACCATCAGGCTATCATGATCATGGCAATATGGATGAGACTAGTGGTCTAAGCAATTGCTATGTGAATAGTGATTGGGAAAAGGTGTGAAAGAGAATCTACCTTGACCCTTACATCTACTCTTGTTGCTATCCCTCAAGCTATACATGATGAAGGGATTACAGAAGAAGATACAAAAGGGCTTTAGAGAGTGATAGTTCACAAAGTAACAAGAGTGGTTGAACTAATTCTACTAAAAGGGTAGGAAGATTTGAAGCAATGTATGAGAGGTTTGACAATATGCTGCAATTCATTCAAGAGAGATAGAGTGCAATAATGGAGATGAATACTTCCATTATAAGAATGTTGAGCACAACTATCAATGCATCACAGAGTACTGTTGCTAGTGCGTCACAACATGATGTTACAAATGCTTTGGGAAAACTTTGTACTTTGTCTGGTTTAAAGACTGGTACTCTTGAATTTTACTTTGCTTGCATATTGATTGAAGATCCGCAAAGAAGGTCCATTTTTTCCAGTTTACTATATGATACAAAAAGAGTTGAATACATAAAGTTTATGTATAAGCATGAGGAGCAAAAAAAAAATAGTTTCTATGCATTACTATATTTAGTTTATTGTTCTTATGATTTGTGCACTTATGTTGACATAGTGTGTTTTGAGACATTATAAACTTGGTTAGCTTATTTTATTATATTATGTTATCTTGTTGGTAATTTATAATTTGATTATGTGTTATATTATTTTTTCTTTATATTTAGACATATAAGTGTCTTGTTTATTTAAAATATAATTTTACTTGTTAATTTGTAGGTATGGATGATAATGTTATAAAAATTATGCAACTTTTGCAAATTAAGCAGTTTTTGGATAATGAGAACGAGTTTTGGGATTTGATGACTTATGTAGTGGGTTATATGGGTGTATTTTTTGAACCATATATACAAGGAACCATACAAGACTTCCTATTTAACAGGAGAACTATGGATGAATGAATTGTCATGAAAAATGATGTTTTAATACATTTAGGGTTAATCAAAATAAATTTCGTCAATTATGCATGGTTTTGGAAAACAATTATGGTTTAAGGCCTTCAAATAGGATGTCAATTTTGGAGAAAGTGGGTTTATTTGTGTATGTCCTAAGTAAAGGTGCCCCTAATAAAGATACCCATGAGCGCTTTCAACATTTTGCTGAAATAGTGAGTAGAGTTTTTAAAGAAATTTTAAGTTCCATGGATGGATTTTTAAGGGATATCCTTATACTAAAAGATCCCGAATTCAAGGAAATTCTACTAAAAATTGCCAATGATGCTAGATATATGTCGCATTTTAAGGTAAGTGACTATGTTTCTCCTCCCCCTTCCTTAAATTTTTCGTTAAAAAAGGTTGTTTTATCATCTTATGAATATTGTTTTATATTAAGATTGTATTGGAGCTATTGATGGTACACATATAATGGTAGTTGTTGCAGAGAAGGATCAAATATGATATAGAGAACAAAAAGCAATAACGATTACAAATGTATTAGCAACATGTAACTTTGACTTACTATTCACGTATGTTTTTACGGGTTAGGAGGGATCAACACATGATTCTCATATTTTCCTTGATACAATTAGTAATCTAAGACTCAAATTTCTAAAACCACCAACAGGTAATTTTAAGATTTGTAGGATTTGCTATTCATGATTTAGACTTTTTATGATATCATTTATACTAATTATATTGCCTCTATAGGTATCATTTATACTAATAAGAGGATCTTGAGAAGTTTTTAATCAAGCTCATTCATCATTGAGAAGTTGTGTTGAGATGGCTTTCGGTGTTCTTTACGCTCGATGGAAGATATTGGAGAAAATGGCTAGGTATTCATTGATGGATCAAAATAGAATAATTTGTGCAGCTTTTGCGTTGCATAACCTGACTTTTAACATCATTGATCAAGATCCTAAATTTATACCTCCAAATGTATTTGAAGATGTTGAAGTTAACTCTGTATAAGAAGATATTGAAGAATTGAGAACTTGGGAGATGACAACTATTTGTGATAATATTGCTTCTAGTTTAATGGTAGATAGACGTTGTTCTTGGATCATTATAAACCTTTGCTTTAAGTGATGGTGTTACTTCTTTTGCTCTATTTGAATTGTGTTGTTAAACTTCATTTGGATTGTTATATTTTATATTTTGATGTATCATTATCTACAAATTTTTTGGTTGATTTATGATTATTATTTTCTGGTTATTATTATTATTATTATTCTATGTTCTATGTTTTTTTATTAGAGTTATAAACTTAATTTTTGTAAAATTAAATATCTAAAATCTAAATTCTTATCAGAATATTCAAAGAAATACTAAGATATAATACACATGTCCTTATAAATTCTCTTTTTTAAAGTAATGCCCTCATAAGTCATTTTACACATAAATAGCTAATACTAAACAACTAATTTTACCAAACATCTTTAAATAAACATTTGATGTTATCCGCTGGTCAAATCAACTGATATAATCCACTGTTAGCTAACCGCTGATAGAATCAACTAATGGCTAATGCAATCTGCTGATTTCCAAACAGGGCCAATACCTACTAATTGGAATAATACGATACTCACTTCACTAGTCCTTTGCCCTTTCTTTTTAAAGCTTTTATATATGACTTACTTTAGTTCCTTTTGCTTACTTTTATAGGTCATTGTAATATTCATTCTATTTTACCACTATTGCTTGTGATGAGTTTCTTATCTTATCTTTCTTTTATATTAAAACTAAATTTTTCTATTTTTATGTTAAACTTTGACTTGACTTCTTTATTTATTTTTAGGTGCATTACAAAGTTGTTTCTTGTTGAAAGTTTAGAAAAAAAAATTGCTTGCATTGTTATGCCACTTTGTCTGTTGAAAAGCTAGGAGTTTTAGCAAATAACTTTTTGCTTGAAGGTATCCATACAGGATGCTATCAAGATGAGATGTTACTTATTAGATGTAGTCAGTAAGCTTTAATACTTTCCATATGTAAGATTTTATTGATTTCATTATCTCTTTTTCATTATTTTATTTTGTTAAAATAATGAATAAAGAGCTAAATGCTTGATCATAAAAAATGCAAGGCTTCAAGATGTCTTAAAAGCTTGATGATGTATTTTTTTTAATGATTGGCAATGTTTTTTTCTAGGTATATCCAAGTTAGAAATGTAGTTACTATTCTAGTAGCTCATGCACTTGGTTACTCATTGGGTTTGGCATTCTAAGGATCTTCAAAGGAGGAGGAGGAGCCTTTATTTAAAGTTTCTTAAGAAATTCCCAAGTGATTTTCATAACATTTACATTAATTATCTTGTAATGTTAAATTGTAACATTTTATAATGCTCATGATTATTAATGGATAATGTTAAATTCATTAGGAGTCAATTCATTTTTTTTCAATGGATATTTTAGGTCAAGCTTTTGGTGTTAAATTGTCCTTATTGGGAATTTGTAAGTTGAATGGTTTAGCTTCGAGCAGGTTTCAAACACCTAAAATTTGATTGGACTTCTGCTTAAATCAAATAACTCAGGCTTGATTAGGCTTTAGGTTATACCCGAGCTAAAATAATTGACAATCCTACATATAATTATACTTCAAGTGAAGTCCTAGGATATTTATGTATATCTAGAATAGTATGACTCTTTCTTTATAGGTTGGTATTATTTAATACCAGTGACATTCAAATATTTGACTAGCTTTGAGTTGTTTATATAGAAAGGGTTAGGTATGATACGAATTTTGTCGATCATTACAGGATCAACTATGAACTTTATAAATGGATTTAATTTAAAAACATATTTGTTTCGCTATTCAATTCTATTTAAGTAAGCAAAATGGAAACCTTGAGTAAGTTCGTCAACTTTTGAACAAGTTGTTGAAACTTTTAATGTCCTTTATATAAGTTATTAGAAATAATGTAAACAAGGTCTTTCTACACCTTTCTTAACATATAATCCTCTAAACAAATAAGAGAAAACTTGATATTTGTGAAAGTTAAGCAGGTGTAGGAAACTTAACAAATATTTATACTAACCTTATTAGATGTCCTTATCACACGTCAAATAAGTACTCGACTGACATTAATGAGGTATCGTTTCCTTATTTAAACTTTAATTTTAATTTACGTAACCTTAATTTTGAAAAAAATAGTTAATAAATGTCCAATAAGGAAAATTTTCAACATTCTCCCTTTTAACAAAAATATTAATTTTTGTTTATGTAATAAACAAAAATTATAAATCGTTTTTTTAATTTCTTGAAAGCCAAGATCATTTTAAAATTATATAACCTGATTAATGTATAAATATAAATTGTACCTTATTATGTAGCTTGATAAACTTCTTGTTATTTCCCTCAGACTCTTTCTAAAATTGGTTTATTGCATCTAATGTAGTTAAACATGTATCCATTCTCTAATAGTATCTATATGCATATGTTAAGGGAACTCTACAAGTGGTGTAGAGAGAGTCAGGCAAGAAGTGTTATCTCCTTTAGAGCCTAAGCTTATTTATAATAAGGTTTAGACCTTTTAGTAATTTAATTTGAATAGAATTCTATTTCCAATTAGACTTTAATTAGAATTAGAATTAATTATAATTAAATACCAATTAGGTCCAAGTAAGATCCAATATCTCATATTGCATCTTATTTATTATATATCTTACATTTAATCTTAAAATTTCTCCAACTTTACAATAAAGTCCAATTTAATTAAAACACCCTTTTCTTGTTTTCAATTGTTTTTTGTGAGTGATCTATTAGGTTCCTTAATATGTTAACAATGGATATAAATTATAACCATAAATCATACCTAGGATTAGATAAATTAAAATCTTTTAATTTATCTTTCCTTATCTAAATAAATAATTTATATCCATATATCAAGATTGATGTCTAGCAACACATAATGATGACCCAATTATTAAGGATGTCAAAGTAGTTATAACTAACCTTTTTGTTTATGATATTTTTCATATAATTTAATTTTTTCATCATATAATGTTTTGAGATGTAGAGTATGAAATTAATGTCTACTCTATTTGAGTATAATCATATTATTTCTCCCCCATTAATAACTAGTTCTTTTAATAAAATTTGAAAAATATTTTCAAAGTATCATTCCATCTTGGTAAAGAATTTCTCGAATCAATACTAATCAAGAATAACAAAAAATTTTCCATAATCACCTTAAAGTAATGAATCATACATTGATCACTCAATTATCTCCATATAGTTCATGTTATGTCAAATGACTACTGATTGAGCTATCCTTGACTTGAACATGTCATAAGTAGTATCAAAATATAGTAAACCCTAAATGAGATACTTTGGAGATTTCAAGTCAAAGGATCACTTATGTAATTATCACAATAAAAATTTTCATAGACATATAATTAATGTTCCAAATGATTTCTCATATAAGGCCAGTTCAATGAATTTTTTTTAATAAGTACCCACACATTTATTAAAGTATCTTCATATTGTAGTCTATGAAATTTACCACTTCCTTTATAAGCAAGAAACATGATGTTTACTAGTCTTTTCATGCTTTATTAATGTCTAGTGTCAATAAAACAATGACTAGGAATAATTTAGGAAAATATATAAATGTAATATAAATCTCATAATTATGAACTCATTATAATTTTATTTGCAGCGTACATTTATCCCATAGACTTTATCATATAGATATGAATATGTATAAGATAAATAATACTTTTAAATAATTATTTTACTAAACTACAACCATATAACTAGTTGTATTGTATAAACCAATAATTTACCACTTGTATTATGCTAAACATTTAAATATCTATCACTATATGACATTCTTCCTACTACTAGGACAGTGGCCTGGTGAGGGAATTCTACAACTTTCATTTTAATTATCATCATAATTAAAAACTACCTAAATATATACTAAGATTTTTATTGAGACCTTGTATTTCCAATTGCTTTAATATTTTATAGTACATTATTTTCTGAACAATACAAAGACCATATCAAGTTCACTAAAGAACTTCTTGATCTACATAATCATTTTTAGTTAATAAAAAATGTATGATTGCTTGATTATCAATTATTGTATTAGAACCTTTCTAATCTCAATACCGATCTAAGTAAAATATACTTCAATTAGGATTTACTTCTAAAGTTAATATCTATATAATCTTAAACCAAATATCAACTCATACCTAAAATAGTAGATATTTTTAATTCTTTATAAATATCAAATACCTTAGTACATTATCTATATACTTAGAGTAGAATAAGCAAACAACTTCTATATCTGTCTCTATAAATCTGATTTCCAAAGTTAAGTTATTGCCTTTTCATATCCAATAAGAGTTGTTCCTGAATAATCATATATTCAACAATTAAAAATATGAAGTATGTCTCTATACACTCTCATTGAAGAGTATAACTATACTCCCACTAACCTTCTTGCATACATGATGAATCCATATTTATCTTTAAAAAACCTATTTGAATTCATTATGAAAGTGAAATTTTTAACATCTCAGCAGGGATTAATAAAAGTTTGTATAATAGATATATAACTTTTCTATCTAACTTTGAGAACTCTTCTCAAACCTAACCTATGTCCAAGAAATTTGTTTCACTAACTATTAGTGTCAACAATACTAAAAAAAGGTGATTTTTACTTTAAAAAATATAAATGTAAGAAAAGCAAACAATTGGTTATATATCATGACATCCAAGTAAGATTAGGATTTTAATCAATCATTCGATTACTCCTATTATTTTATTTAAAATAATAGCCCTCATTACTATTTAAAAAGATTAATATCTCTAGCAGAATAGGATCTCATTTAAATTTTGTTGATCTTAAGTCACTTAACAAACTAACTAAACTTAAACTAAGTAGATAACATCCTTATCAATTACATCTCATGTTTCTCCTATATCTGTTAGGTTGACTTTTGTTAAAACATATCTTATACATATTTCTTGCCTTCTCTCTAAATTCAGAAGATCATGAGTCACTCATCAAAATGATACAAGTTTAGTTAAGTGGAACCCGTTAATTTAAGAAAAAATATATTCAGGTTAAAAAGGTCTTGAGTCATTCAATAAGTCTTAGAATAAATAGAACTCTACTTTTATACTTAAATAATAAAAGGCAACAACCTGTAATTAATATTTTAACGAAGGATTTAATTTTATATAGTCTTATCAAACACAAAGTGCATGTAAATTTCATACATATAAACATACAATATAATATGCATCATCATTATATCAAACATATAAATAAAACATACAATTTATGTACACATAATCACATTATATTTATACAAATAATCAAGTCTTGTTTGATTCTAGTTTTTTATCTTCATAATCTAAAATAATATTTCTAACTCTTTGCATAATTAAACTAGATTAAATCTATTGGTTCTTGAATGAATTAAATTCCTATTAATAGAAATTTAATTTGATTGAGAACAATCTTCAAATCTAATTGAAAACTATTTCTAATTAACTTAACTGTTTTAATAAAATTAATTCAAAAATAATTCCCAATAAAATACTTTTCTTATTTATTAGCATTCATAATTTTTTTACAAAATTTAACAAGTAAGATATTCTAATCTAATTAGAAAACTATTTCTAATTTAATTGAAAAAACGATTTTCAATCTAATTAGAAATTAATTTTCTTTAATCTAATTATTTTCTAATATTAAAGAAAACTACTTTCAAAATTAAATAAAACAATTTTAGAATTAATTAAGAAATTCTCTTATATTATTTACTTGGAGATTAATTTATTAGCTAATTAAATAATTATACATTATTTTCAAAAATATTAAAAAAGCTTATTTTTCTCAATTAATAAATCAAAATGTTTTTTAAATTTACTCAAGAAAATATATTTTCTAATAAATCAAGGAACTTATTATTCTAATAAATAAATATATAGTTTCTAAATAAAGGGAGTAATAATTCTCTAATTAAATAAAATAATAAATTAATTTATTTTAATCAAAATTATATAAATAAATTTAATTAAGAAATGTCTTTTTTAATTACTTAAAGAAAATACTTTTTTGATTTTAATAAGTCTAATTAATTAATTTTAATCTAATTAAAAATAATTAATTGCAATTCTAAAAAACTCTATAAATTAAATTAGAAATCAATATAATTATTAATCTTAATTAAATGAAGAAAAAATAATTGATTTAATTTTAATATTAATTTTTGAATTTAAATCTTTTAGATTATGATAGGAGCTTGGGTTAAACTAAAAATACATTATTCCACATCTAAAACAAGTTATCCCTATGTTCACATAATGGGATAAGGCAGTTTCATTGTAAAACAACCCTTCTTCAAATTTTGGGTTTTGATTAACCTTATAGACAAATAGGGTTATTCCAAACATAGAATACACTATTATTAGTTGCCAAACACCCCTTCTTCTTAAGAAACACTAATATCAACAAACGGTAGTTGCCCATCTTCAAGCCAGTGCTGGTCCTAGGTAGGGGCAGCTATGGCACCTGCCCAGGGCCCACTTGTAATCCGTTTACATTTACTCATTCAGAAGGTAGTTAACGTTAACTTTCAGCTAATAAAAGAAGATATTTAACTTTCAAAATTGAAAGTTAACGTTAACTTTCAATCGCTATATTATCTCCAGTAATATAGCAGCTTCCAAAATTGAAAGTTAACGTTAACTTTCAAAGTTAACATTAACTTGTTATATTTATAAATACCTTTGAAGTATTTAGGTGTATTTCTTGCACTCTAATTTTTTTATTTTCGTCAACATATGAATCTAAGATACTTCAACTCAAAAATTAGCAACAAAAAATTTTCTTGGTTATGTATTGTATGTTCTGAGTGATAATTTAAAGGTAAAATTTCTGATTTTTTAATGTATTTGTAGCTTGTTAAATATTTGAATATATTATAATTAATTTGTCATTTGTCATTAATGTGGACATTATATTAGCATTTTAAATCAGAACATTAATATTAAATGATATTATGTTTATTTGTGTGTTCTCCTTTTTAATTTTTAGATTACTTATTATTTATAATATAGTTAAACATTAATAAATAATTTAATTTTTGTAATTTTAATTTTTATTATACTTTGCCACAACTAATGTAATAATTGTTGGATTTGTGTTCTTGTAGAGGTTCACATAAGTTTAGTGATAATATGACTAAATCAAATAATTTAAGTTACTCAATTCAA
>JAOQMM010000173.1:9404766-9417615 GCA_027563515.1 Erythroxylum platyclados | reverse complement strand
TCTATAGCACTAATAATCAGGCCATTTGGAGTTCTAAATCATGAGATATAGACCAAATATCACAAGCTGCTCCAAAATAGGGCAAAAAGAAAGCATAAATGCATACCCTAACAATGCCCTCAAATACAAAGATGGTTTATGGATGATGACGATGACTCTAAGCCCTAGATTGGCATCCCTGATGAGATTTCTATCATGTTATGATGCAGAGAGTTTATCATTGTCTGCAGCTTTGGTCGAAGTCCATTAGGGAGAGAAACAATAAATATGTATTTTCAATTAACATGATTGAGCTCATTTATGTAATATTTCTCAAACATTTTTTTAAAATACCTCTAAAAATCTCTTTTATCTAGAGAACAACACTTTATTCAAAAATATTTTTAACATTTGTTTGTCAATTAATTGAAAGTCTCCAATAAATTCTTTATAGATTGTTCCTACTAGAATTCCTACTTCAGAAAGTTTGACAGCCAAAAAAATTGACACGAGCAATACAATATCGAAAGAAAATTGTTCAGCATCTTCCATCACAGTTCTGATAAAGGAAAACGAATCTTACTAACGGACTGGAATTCCCTCGTTCTCTTTGTCGTACTTTTTCATTAAATGGCTAATATACTACGATGCATGATATTAGCTAGAAATAATTTATATGTATGTATTCAATTGCAATACAAAAACATATGTGTTAATGGTAAGGACTTGCTCAATAATAAATATAGCCGTCAGCAGAAGTTATTTTGTATCTCCTTCGTCAACAGAAATGCAACGAGAACTGCGTAAATACATGAGGCGAATTTTGTTAAGAGATATTCTTTTAAGACTTTTACCAGAACTTTTATAGAATCATAACAACTACTACTACTATTACTAAAATACGTGATTCAACTTGTAAGAAAGTTGCCTGGACAACAAATAAGAGTGAGGCGCCAAGAGTGGAAGTGCTTTCAGATTACAGAAGGAAAAAGAAAGCTTATTACACAGTAGTAAGGTCCACCAATAAAAGCAGCAAAATCAACGTGAAAAGAGACCCCCAGCAAGATAAGAAAAGAGACGAACCAATTTACAAACAGGACCAATCATGGGAAAACAACAGAGGATACAAGTGCTCTAGGTGGAAACCAACTTCTTTGGATGGAAGGGCACAACAGTATCGGGAAAATCTGTTCTTGATCCAGCAAGGGAGTAATATGCTAGTATATGTGCCGGATGCTCAGCTCTAGCAGGGATCAACTCGATATTCCAAAATGGCCGAGCCATTGCCATAAGATCACTACCTACTGGTGATGATGCTCTGTAACCTTGAACCCACAAGTATCTCAGAGAAGGCAGCTGCATGGCAGCTCTTGCCAATGCACTCTCACTGAAGCAACAACCCCTCATCTCTAATTTTTGAAGATTTGGGCAACCTCTAGCGAATTCCAGGAGCCCTTCATCAGAGTCCCCAACATAACCCAATAGCATCCATCTTACATTTGGAGTATACTGCCCAATGTAACGAAGACCTCTATTAGTCAAACCCCCTGGTCTTAGATACAGACCAAATCTTCGGAGCTTAAAACAGCCCCTTAACAATTCTCGAACTCCATCGTCAAGCGGCAAATCAGTTATTATTTTTTCTCGATCAAGCAGGACCAAACGAAAATCAGTTAAGTTCTTTAAGTAAAAACCTACGTGTTCCAGGGCTGAGTTTGTGATATCAGAAACATAAATAGCTATGTATTCGAGATCTAGGCAGCCCTCAGCCAAAGCAATTAATCCCCTATGTGAAACTCTGCCTTCTTCATCTTCCATTTCCTGTTCATCAGCACCACGCTCAACTCTAAGCCTTTTTAAATGTTTGCAACTTCTGGCAAGAACTTCCATTCCTCTATCTCCAATAACATTTCTTGTCTGCAATGAGTATTTTCATCAACAGATAGCTCGATACAAAAGAGAAAGATTAATATCTTAGAAGGTTTTTCTATATAATGATATTTGTATATGTCCTAGGATAATAAACAAAGATGAAACAAAATCAATAATAATTCTTATCTACTTATCGCCAAACCCATGCAAATCTATGGAATTTTGAGAAAAGGTGAATGGTACAAAAGTTCTTTGAGTTGACTTAACAAAATCCCAAAATCAAGATAAACTGTCATCAAACAATAAAATAGAGAAAAAGCAAAAGTGCATCTCGTAATATCATATGTTGACATGGTATCAACTTTGCATCAAGATCAAAATAACAATCCAACCAGAAAAATGATAACCTACGGCCTTCAAAGAATTCTGTATAAACAAGGAGATGAAATGAGGACCTGTAAGGTCTTACTACCAATAAAATATAGATAACAAAGAAATTTCTGCCAATACCTCAAGTACTTCCAAGTTGGGGCACCTTTGAATTAAGTCACAATGGTCCTCTGTGTCGAGTAATGCGTAGAGGAGATCCAGCTTTTTGAGGTGAGAAGCAAACGGGAACACTATTGGCATTTCATTGTTCCCCATATAATTCAGTCCCAATCGGCATAACTTTTCTGGAAATGTCACGACAGAGTACTTATCTGGTTGCTCATTGAAGGAACCCCCACAAAACTCTTCTAAAGCAGATGCAGAACGAAAAAAATTAACAAGCTCCAAGATTTCGCAGTCACTAATTTTCACAGATACCAAGGAGGGGCAATTTCTGGCTATCAGCTCAAGGTCTTCATATCTGATTTTGTTAAGATCTATCATGTAAAAATTTAAAGTCTCAAGAACTGTATTGTTTACGGCAAGCTCATGAAGCCAGTCACCATCTTTCTCTGCAATTGAATTCTCTTCCAAGAATAATGTTCTCAATTGCCTGAAGAAAACATAAAGAGAAGCACCAAGATCAATATCTTTAAGGCCCCTCAATTCCATGAGTAGAGACCAAAAATGGAACAGGAAAAACTTATGACCAAAATTGTCTCAAGAAACAATGATCAACAAGGAAAAATAATCTTTATGCACATACAGGATCTATACTTTTCACAAAATGATGCACTTGCAACCGCAATGGCACAATGTAAACAGGTTAACAGCCACTCAAGTAAGCATTAGCAATATACACTAGGCAAAACTTTCAATCTGAACCATCCAACAACTTGGGAAGTTAACCCCCTTTCTTAATCATTATGATTTAAAAACTGATGCATAGTTGCTGCAGTCCAACAATCTTACCCCTACTAGACAAAACAAAATGACTAGGGGCTGACATTTAACCAAAAATTATTCACATCGATTTAATGCCTAAACCAAAAAGTTCCTACTTGATTACAAAAGGAAAGAAGCGTACACAGATGACAAATGCCAAATGTACAAAGGTCATCAAGGCAAAGAGTGATAAACGAAGGAAGAGAATTCCCACACATAAGGAGTCGAGTAATGTCAAAATAACAATTCACGACTATACCCAGATAAAACGATGAAAAAACCGTCACCAAACCTTTTTTACGTTTCAATCATTGAACGAACATTTTTCTATCGCTCGGGTTGATCTAGCTCAACCTATTCATTTAAGTATCAATCTTAATCAGGAAACAATAACAACAAAGGGAAAAGGAATCGGAAAGATTCAGTTTTTAGTTAAACCCGTCACTCGAAGAAAAGGAAAAGCATAGTACCTGCAAGCTTGAGCCACGTGTAAAAGGCCATCAGTAGAGAAGCCAGAGCACTTGTCAAGCTTCAAATGGTGCAAAATCCTACCGCGAGTCTGCGCTAAAAGCTCCAGATCCGAATCTTCGACAATCATGCGACGAAAGTGAAGCGACCTCAAGCAATTGAAAGAAGTGGCGATTTCTCTGACCCAGGGCGTTACGTAACCGCCCCAGTTCTCAGGTATCAAATTGAACATGGCGGCTCGCGGTTTCCCTTTCAGTTTCAATGATTCCAGGTGGCTGAAGCGACGCGTTAGCCGATCTGGGCTCGTTGTGTAACATAAAGCGATGGTGATGTGCTTCCTGGTCAAAGCATCCAACTCGTACCATCGACGGCACACCAGCGACACGGCGTCACGGTCACGTGGGTCGTGGATGTAATTTATCACGCACCCAAATACGACTTCGGACATCCCGCTGTTGCTACTCGTTTTATTGATTTTATTACTACCACTGCTGCTGCTGTTCTGATTCTCCCCCATCGCTTCTTAACCAAAACTCTTGTTTCCCCAAAAGATTCCAAAACTGAATTTTATCGAACCAAATTGTTTCAGTCAATTTACTGAGTGACCGGGATGCGGTTTCACGGATTTGAAGCCCGTCTATTGGAAGAAAACTGATTAATAACCAAAATCCGATCTTAAAGAAAAGGAAGCTGCAAGTTTTTTTTTTAATCAGAGCAGCTTCTTCAGAAAGAGTAACACAGTACTACTCCACTCCTCTGCAAACAACTAACTAATTGTAAAAGAGTTGGGGCTTGGGATAGAGAGAGCTAAGAACACCAAAAGCGGTTAAACGCTAAGCTTAGATGGACCAAACAGACGAATATTAGGTGAGTAAAATGGAAAGCGAAACGACGAGATTTTATTTAACAAACTATAAAAATGGAAACTTGATTTCAGGCGCCGCGAACTTGTTCAAGCAACCATCGCACGAGAAACGAGCCAATCCGACCCAGACCGAATCACAGGATCGACCAATCGAGAGCTGACGAAGCATCAAAGAATGTAAGTAGAGCGAGAGAGAGAGAGAGAGAGAGGGTAAAGCAGCGGAAAGGAAGAAGAGACAGATCGAGAAGGTAAGCACGAGTGAACGGTTGTGATTAACGGAGAGGAAAAAATCAGACGGCGACAGTTGAAAACAGTTTATACTTTGGCCATTTCTATTGGTGGGCAGTGGAGTTGTCTGGACAACACCTATCTAGAACACAATGTTGGGTTTTTTGGACTAGTAATAATAACATTTTAACCTAAGTGCTATGCTACGCTGTGTAATAGACAGGGACATCCATAGATAGCGAACAAAGACAAATCAAAGCAGAAACGACAAAACCATACAGGTGCAACCAATCACCTGTTACTTCTGACGAGACCCCAAAAATACTGTTCTTTTTTTTTTTATTTCCAGCAGCAATTGAAATGCCAAATTTCGAAATGTCTTCACCCCATTTGTGTGTGTGAGCTAGATGGAGGGATTTATTCCTTTATAGATAAAAAAAGAAAAAGAGATAACGCCGATATTTTTTTTTGTCCTTATTTTATTTTTTTGATATTATAATTAAAAATAGAAAATATCTTGATGATTTTACATTTTTCATTTAACTTATACCGACTAGCATGCAAAAATAACCCGCAACTGCCATTTGGGTTATGTTATTCCAAGATCCAAAGTTCCAACTCGATTTTCATTAATGATTTGGTGACGTAATAGATCAACTTGCTATTATAAATGCCTTTTAATAATTTTTGGACGATCATTCAATACAAACAACTCTTTGTTCTTGCTTCAATTTTTAATGTGTTTCTCTTGTGGACGATAAGATAATTAATTTGCTTTCCCATAAGTAAAATCGAATAATTTGTAGTATGCCTTTGGATATTGAATTGAATGAGAAAATTCTAGGTATAGGCACTAGGCAGATATATAAAGTCTTGTCAACATTTGTAGTTTCATTGAATAAAAGTCGCAAGAGTTTCCTATAACATGCGTAGTGCCTATAATATTATAGCGAATTTGCGAATTAAGGAAAGCAGAACAAAACAAATGTACCGTTGACATTTATGGAAGGGTGGCTAATTATTAGGGACAGTTGTGACGCACTTATGGTGACAAATTAATTTAGTGGATTAAGATGCTACCGCCGTGATGCCTTTCCTTCTGTTATCTTCATGCAACTGATTTCTTGTACAAACAACCAGCTAGTTAACTTAATCAAGCTTATGCTTCAACTTTTTAAGTTATCAAGAAAACGTGACTTCTTTTGCTGCAGATATTGGTACGTACCTAATATTTTTATGCCAAGTGGTGTTTCATTAATTTTGGTATCATATATATATTTATATTTTGAAGATATTAAGATTAATCTTTTACTTTCAAAATGTTTTACAAAGATTAAATGGACCCGAATTTTGATAAAGAATAATTATTAAAAGATAGGGGGATTTATGTTGTGATTAGGAAGTTATGTGTGTGAGTATTGAAGCCTGTCACCTAAAATTAGTGACACGAAGTAAACTATAGTCCAATTTTTAAAGAGACAGCGATTTGGATCTACAGTTTGATTCGTCCTTGGAAGGCTAAACATATCGCATGGGGCCACCACTAATTTAATGCGAATCCTCAATGCCTTTAAAGTTTAAATGACCATTGTTGTGCAGATAAGCTTTCCCTTTTCCAGAAAGAAGCACTTTCCCTTGTCAATGGTTTTTATTTTTTTTTCCATTTTAGCAGTTTTCGTTGTCCATTATAGTAATTTTCTTAAAATTTACCAATTGTATATTAAATAACTGTAACCGAAACATACTATCCTCTATTATCCACTCTCGCTAAAGACTACGGCATACTAAAAATGAGCATGGTATATAAATGTATATATACGGCATACTAAAAATGAGCATGGTATAAATACACACACACACACAATGCATCACTTATTTTTGTTTTTATTTAAATAATTAAAAATATTTAATGCTCACGACTAATCTATTTTTGGAACATATTAAGGCAAAACTAATTGTCAAAAGTATACTTTTTTACTAATGAAACTCTCGGATGACCTGGAAAAACGAAAATTAAGTGGTTTATAGTGTTGAGCATTTAACCCTATTTTGAGACTTTCGATAATCGTAGATGCCTTTATGGTTCGTATGTTAACTTACACGACCATGTAGATCAACGGTGTAAGTTTCTATAAAGGTGTGAAGATACACAACCGTGTGTGGAGACCGTGTAATTATCTAAAACCGTGTATGTTTGCAAATGAGACGATGCTAGAAAGATATACAGTTACTTACATAGTCATGCAAGTGGTAGAAAATTTTATTTCGTGATATAAAAGAGAAAAGACGTAAGTTTTTGTAAAGAGAGTGACCACAGCATCTAAAAGTGAGGAAAAACAAAAAGAGAGCAAAAAGTGTTGTATTCTCATCCTTATTTTATTGTTTTGGGGATTTGTTTGAATGATTGTTGATTGTGATATCAACTTTAGTTTCAATTCTGAAACTTTGTAAGACAACTTATTATTTTGGGGGTGAGAGATCAACTTTTCTTGTAAATCCTTGTTGAGTTTAGTGAATTTATTTATCAATTTGTCCCATGATTTTTTCCCTCTACAGTGGAGAGTTTTCACCTTAAATCTTGATGTTTGTTTAATCATTTAATTCCTTATTCTCATACTGTTCTATTGCTGCAACTTGAAGAGTTTTTCTTATCATTAATATTTGATTGATCTTTTAGAGAATTCCTTTTCTTGTGTCGAAATAATAATGATTCTTGATACCGTCCATCTAAGATTTCTATTCTTAGTTTTTATGTTTCTGGGTTTAGTATAACTTCCCTATTTTCTTTTTTATACGTATAAATAAATAGTAGTTGACAAATGAAGAAGAAAGGGAATCTTTTTGATCATCTCTCTAGGGATTGTGAAAGATGTTCCACTAGAAATATTCTTGTTTTTGCTTCGACTCATATTCCCCAAAAAGTGGAATAGCTCCGAATAAATGAAATACATGCATTAAGATATGAAGGCTTCTTATTCCACAATAACGAAAGTACTTTTTCACTCTTTCCTATACTAGAAGATTTTACTTGGAAAAGAAAATTTTCCATACTAATGGATTCGGGACCATAACCATGATTCCACCGAAATGAGTATGAAATCTTTCGATTTCTTGTTTTACTATGTTCAACTCTATGTATTCCTCTATCCGTGGAGTACATTGAATGTACAGAAATGGCTATAACAGAGTTTCTCTTATTCGTATTAGCAGCTACTCTAGGAGGAATGTTTTTATGCGGCGCTAATGATTTAATAACTATATTTGTAGCTCCATAATGTTTCAGTTTATGCTCTTACCTATTATCTGGATATACCACTCTTTTTGACCCGTCTAAAGAAGATACTAATTGGAAGGAAAATGGAATTTCCACAACGACAGCAAACCCCTCTGATATCATTTGAGAATACAAATTCTTGTTTTACCTACGAAATTGATTTTGGTTGAAATTCTTTCCAGAAAAAAGAAAATGATTCTGTTGATATAGTTGAGCGATTAAATGTTTTACAATTAGTATATTTATATAAATATAAATCAAAGTACAAAAATAAATTATTTTAGATAATTCCTAGTCTAAAATAAACAATAATGAAATGGAATATGCTGTCTCCCGATTGTTTTGTTGTTCAAGTTAACATCATCAAATTACTCAATTTAGAGGCTCATGATGGAGAACCTTCTGTATTGCAAAGATCTCTTTGATCCTATTGATGTGGACGGAGGTGTGAAGGATGGTGGTCCTTTAAAACCTTAAAAAATGTTAGATAGAAAATGGGAAAAGTTGAAGTGGAAAACTCTAGGCACTATGGAAGAAGCTAGAAGGTCTATATGTAAGGAAGAATGCTTATGCCAAGGTCACTCTGATTAAAAGGCTTTTCATTTGAAGTTGAAGGCTGGGAAATCAGTTTCGGAGCATCTAAGTGATTCAAGAGATAGAATGTACCACAATGAAGATCATTCTTGATAATGAGCTTCAAGTTTTATTCTTGTTGAGTTCATTACCAGATAGCTGGGAAACATTAGTGGTGACGATTAGCAACTCAGTTATTAAAGGAGTACTCTTTTTGGATGTAATCAAAGACAACATGTTTAATGAAGAAATCAGAAGAAAGGAGATTGGAGTTGACAACGTGCAGGCTTTGATGAAAGAAAGTAGGGGATGAACAAGAGTAAGGGTCCCAAAGGTCATGGCAAGTCTAAGAACCGTTCAAAGTCTAGAGGTGACAAAGAAATGAAGACATGCCACTATTGCGATAAGTCAAGACATATTAAAAGGTTTTGCTATAATTGGAAAAGGGATCAGAAAAAGCAAGATCATTAAAATGATAACGATTATAAGAGTACAACTACAATTGCTTCAAGTATGAATGATAAGGTATCCCTAGTTTGTGTAACTGGTAAGTGCTTCCATGTCAGCAATGTTGGTTCTGAATGGCTGATTGACACGGGAGCATCTTATCATTGTGTTCCAAAAGATGGAATACTTCTTAAGATACGAGAGCGAAGATTTTGGAAGTGTAAAGATGGGAAACTAAAGTTTTGCCAATATAGTCGATGTAGGTGATATCCGAGTTTAGATAAATGTTATACATTCCCAATCTAAGGTTGAATATATTATCGACGAATGTGTTAGATCAAGAAGGTTTTCAGCACACTTTTAGGGATAGGAAGTAGAAACAGTCTAAAGGCTTAATGATAGTTGCACGAGGAGAGTTATGTTGCTTGTTGTCTAAGACCCACCAAAAGGGGTGTGGTGGTGGAGAAGTATATATAGCAGAAGAAGAATCTTCACCAAATCTATGGCATAGATGATTGGGACATATGAGTAAGAGGGGATTAAAGTTGCTGACTAGAAAATCCCTTTTCCTAATTAAGAACTCATAACCACTTAATCCTTGTGATCATTGTTTGGGTGGAAAACAATATAGAGTCTCTTTCAAGAGAAGATCTATAAGAAAGTCAGATTTATTGAAGTTGGTGTATGCAGATGTCTATGGTCCTATTGAGGAGGAGTCAATAAGAGGTAATAGATATTTTGTTACTTACATTGACGATGCTTCGAGGAAGACTTTTCTTACATTCATTGAAGATGCTTCAAGGAAGACTTTGGGTGTACATGTTGAACTCTAAGAGTCAAATGTTTGAAACTTTTAAGAAGTTTCATATTATGGTAGAAAGAGAAGCTCATAGGAAGTTGAAGCACCTGCGAACAGAAAATGGAGGGGAGTATACTTCTAAGGTGTTTGAAGAATAATATACATCACATGCATTAGACATGAGAAAACTGAACCAGGGACTCCACAACATAATGGGCTAATAAGAGGATGAACATAACCATTGTGGAAAAGGTTCATTGCATACTCAAAATGTCTATATTGCCAAAGACATTTTATAGAGAAGTTGTTCGAACTGTAGTTTACCTGATTAATCAAGCTCCCTCCGTTTCATTGGATTTTGAGATTTTTGACAGAATGTGGATTGGCAATGATCCCGCATATCATCACTCGAGAGTTTTTGGTTTCAAGTTATTCAAATACGTACCCAAGAATTAGAGAAAGAAGCTTGACTTAAAGTTGATACCTTGCATCTTTGTTGGATATGTTGGTGATCAATTTGGCTTCATACTTTATGACCTAGAGAAGAAAAAGGTTATCAAAAGCTGTAATGTGGTGTCTCAAAAGCATAAAAGAGGTGCTGATCTTTTCAGTAGAGATAAATCATCACACAACAGCTCATCAAATGACAAAGTTAGTTCTTCACCAATTCCTCCAACTATTGAGCAGTCCATATGTGAAGAAAATGAAGTGTGTGACCAAACACATATTGATGGTGATCATATATAATATGATAATAATGAGCTACATGAACCACATCAAAACAATATCGAAGATAAATCCATTGAGGATAATGAACAGGGGAGCAGTTGGATCTAATGACTGATGAAACATAACTTCGAAGTTCAACAAGGGAAAAAAGGCCTTCTATAAGATATCCAAGTTTTGAGTATCTGTTAGCTACCATTGAGGGTAAGCCTGAGAATGTGCAAGAGGATGCATCTTGTGAAGACAAGGATCTTTGGCTCGCAACTATAAAGGAAGAGATAGATTCTTTGAAAAAGAATAATACATACAAGCTTGTAAAGCTTTCAAAAGGGAAAAAGGCATTGAATAACAAGTGGGCATTCAAAATAAAGAGAGATGGTAACAAGTTGGTAAAGCACAAAGCAAGGTTGGTGTTAAAAGGATTCAAGAATGATATTGATTTTGATGAAATCTTTTCACCAGTAGTCAAGATGACCTCAATTCGAATGATTTTGGGTCTAATCGTCTAATTGGATCTTGAAATCAAACAACTGGATGTTAAAACAACATTCTTGCATGGAGATTTTGATCAGGAGATACACATAGAGTAGTCAGAAGGTTTCAAAGCTAAAGGTAAGGAAAATCTGGTCTTCAAGTTAAAGAAGAGACTTTATCACTTAAAACAAGCTTCAAGGCTATTAGAAATTCGATTCCTTTATGAGAATCATGGTTTCAAGCGAACATATGCCAATGCTTGAGTGTAGTTTAAGAAGTTCTCATGTGAGAACTTCATCATTCTTCTTTTTATGTTGATGATATGATAATTGTGGGTCAAGACATCGGTAGAAACCAAAAGTTGAAGGAGGAATTGTCTAAATCTTTTGATATGATATGAAAGATTTGAGCCCCGTAAAGCAAATTTTGGCTATGGAGATAACTTGAGATAGGAAGAATAAGAGGTTGTGGTTTTCTTAAGAGAGATATATTAAACGAGTGCTACAAAGGTTCAATATGCAACATGCTAAGCCAATTAGCACGTCACTAGCATCACACTTTAAGCTATGTAAGCGTGCATGTCCCTTAACAGAAAAGGAGAAATATGGTGTGTCCTCTATTCCATACGCATCTATAGTAGGATCTTTGATGTATGCAATGGTGTGTACAAGGTCAGATATTGCTCAAGCTGTTGGGATGGTAAGCAGATTTTTGTCAAATCTAGGAAAGGTTAACTGGGAAGCAATAAAATAGATTCTAAGATACTTGAGAGGCATATCGAAGTGAATTTTGTGTTTTGGTAATGGTAAGTCAATTCTAGAAGGTTTTACAGATGTAGATATAGCTGGAGATTTTGATAGAAGAAAATCCACTTCAGGTTTTCTATTTAATTTTGCAGAGGGAGCCATCTCATGGAAATCCAAGCTACAAAAATGTCTGGCTTTATCTACGATTGAAGCAAAATATGTAGCTATAGTGGAAGATTGTAAGGAGATGGGGCTAAATTCTAATGCACAAAATTACTTACTTTATAAAGGTAAAACAAGAATCATTAATTATACGTAATTTTTTTTTGCATTTAGTAAAAAAAACATTTAGTGGAATTTCACAACAATAAAGACGATAGAGAATTGGAGAAATTAAGGTAAGGTCCAAAAGGGACTGTCATTTTCATCACGCCCTTAGTTTACGGGGGATTCATATAATAATAATAATATATGGCCAACATAACTTGAAGCATAATTAATGAATCTTTAAGGATTGCTTGTCCAACTAATCATGCAAGTTACTTTGCTTATTTTATTAGTAATCCGGCTTATCATGTGTTCAGTACTAGACTTCTTTTCACACGGGTCAAATCTGTCTTTTCTCTTGCCTTTTTTTAATTTTTAATCCAATTGCTTTTATAGGTAGTGTTGTATCTCCAGTGAGATGGGCTATTCATATTTGAATAAGGTTTCCGACTTTAGACATCTTAAGTTGTTAAAGTGCATGGGACCTAGTCTACCTTTATATGGTCCTTGTTAATTGCCTTTCAGAAAAGTGCGTTTAAAAACATTTTTTATTCTATTAAATCATCTCCAAGTCTAAGTAGCGATGGTAACGGGCGACTCATTATTCTTAATGGTTAATTTTTTAAAAAATTAAAAATATAAAATAATATTTTTTTAATTAAACTTAAATTTAGTTTAACTCAAGGCTCCACTATTTTAAATAAAACGATATCATTTTAATTTAAAAAATTAGAACTTAGTGTTAGAGTAGTGCCCTAAAGGCAATCACCTTTAGGACATTTTTTGTACAAACTTTATTTTGATTAATAAAGTGAAA
>JAOQMM010000173.1:9354632-9364722 GCA_027563515.1 Erythroxylum platyclados | reverse complement strand
CAGTGAGACGGTATATAATTCCATGGAGGTTCATTACCTGCAATTTCTTTTGGAGGCTCTCCTGAGCTACACTAAGGATCTTCGTTGAGTACTTTCCTGCTTGTAGTAGTTATGGATGAGCTTACCAAGAATATCCAAAGGGATGTGTCTTGCTGTATGTTGTTTGCTAATGACATTATTTTAGTAGATGAAGCAAAGGAGGGTGTTAATGTCAAACTAAAACTTTGGAGGGATACGATAGAGTCAAAAGGCTTTAAATTAAGTAGGACCAAGTTGACTACTTAGAGTATAACTTTTTGGATAGTAAGATTGCATCTAATTTGGAAATCAAGATTGGAATAAAAGTTATACCATAGAAAGATTGTTTTAAGTACCTTGAATCTATCATTCAAATTAGTAGCTAGATAGAGAACGATATAGTGCACCGTATCAGATTAAGGTTGCTTAAATGAAGGGGCGCCTTAGAAATTTTATATGACAAGAAGATACATCTCAAGCTAAAAGGTAAATTCTATCGTTTAGCAATTAGGTTGGTCATGCTCTATAGGCAGAGTGTTAGCCCATCAAACAAGTACATAGTCATAAGTTAATGGTGGCAGAGATGAGGATACTCCCTTGGATGTGCAACCTTACAATAAGAGATAAGGTAAAGAATATAGTAGTAAGAGATAAGTTGGGGGTTGGCTAACAATGATTGTAAATTAAGTAAGACAAGGCTTAAGTAGTTCAGACATGTTAAGAGGAGATCTCATGATGCTTAAATAAGAAGATGTAAGAAGATTGTACTTAAAGACTATAAAAAGAGAAGAGAAAGACCCAAAAAGCATTGAGGGAGGTGAGTAATAACGATATGGCCCTACTAGAGCTTACCGAGGACTTAACCTTTAATAGGAAATTTTGGCAAACTAAGATATGGGTAGAAGACCCTACATAGAGAGATCCTTTTCTTTTTATAGGTCTTTCAAAAATTTTCTTTTGATTTTTGCAACTTTTATTGGGGCTAAATACCCAATTTGGGGCCAGAAGTTTATTGGTTTGATTAATTTAGAGTCAAACGTTATAAGTTGCTCAATTAAGGCTATATGTTCGCAAAGTTGCTCAAAATTAGGCTATTTTGGACGAAATGTTGGCAGTGTCATACATACGCCGTTACTATATATTAAAAGTGTGTTTGGAGAGGCTAGGTGGATTTTAAATGCCACGTAAAAAATACTCAAAACCCACCTGGATTTTTAGAAAAAAACATAATATCATTTAAATTTTTACAGAACCCTAATTTTACTTTAATCACCAAATATTCACCCTCTTTCTCTCTCAGAAACTTAGCAAAAGTGGTTGTCCGATTTGACGTCTTGCCTCCTTCACGCATCATCACTGTCGATCACTCCAATCCCTCTAGCCGATCCGCCTTCCAGTCTTTCGTTGTAAACGTTCTCTCCATCAATCCCCAACTACGTTCATATTTGATCTCTCTTTGGAGCTGGAAGTCTATGTATAAAAATACGAGGGGTAGTTCACAGTTATAGATGATTATTTGGTTGAACTGCAAATGTTAAAAACTAGACTCTGTGTTTTATTCAATAGCTGGTGGGTCTTATGATGACTACAGTTTTGAGTGTGTCTTAGACTTGGAGATTTTTGATGGGATTGTTTCAGAGTTTAGGAGAGCATTTTCAATGTCTGATTACTCTGTAAAGGTGGAGATAGAGAATGAAGTAACTGAGATAAAGATACATTTGGCTAAAGTTGAGAAAAATTGTAGGATTTGCCATCTTGGGTTAGAGAGTAACAGTCATGAATCAGGTCAACCTATGCAATTGGGTTGCTCTTTTAAGTGTGATTTGGCTACTAGTCATAAATAATGTGCAGAGACTTGTTTCAAGATTAGAGGTAACAAGTAAGTAGATAAAGCTCCACTGTTCTACCTTTGATGCCTCTCATTTTCACTGGTAACATTGAGAATTTAAGTGTTTTTAACTTCTATTTGCTATCCCAAATGGACAATTCCCAAGTGGTTATTTATGGCCTTCATATGTCTATGGATGCTTTTTGACCATTCATGGTGAGAATAGCCATGTTCACACGAACTTGTCATTATATAAACACACAAAGTGACAGTAGAGGCATTCATTAACTTAAAAGAGTTACCAAAAAGTTTATTCAGTTAGTTTGTGAAGGGAAAAGCATGATTGGAAGAATATGAATTGTAATGAGAAAAGGAAAATGCAGAATTTAATTGAGTCTTCTGTTATACAAGTTCATGTAAATGGTAAAGATGCATGTTGCATTAAGGCACACTAGTTTTGGTGATGTGTCCAGGAATCTCAGAATCTTTTCTTTCTGGTTCTTTTCTTTTTGTGGAATGGATATTTGACACCTAGTTTGTGTATGTTACTTTAGCCTCTGCTTAATGCAGATAACTTGCTTTTTTTTCATATGCCAATGACCCTAAGCTCAAATATGCATTTCCTTAACACCAAGTGCCTTTCTGATTAGGAAAAGGAGAAAGGAAATAAAAAGCCATAGGACTACCCTTTATAAGGTAAAATTTGAGAATCGTTTAACAGGTAGGTACGATGAATAAAGTTTGCCACTTGTTTTTAAATGTACATAGTTTGGATGCTACGTAATTGTCTTGTGAGTGACAAATTCATATATCATATTAGTGTGTCTCATATCATTTTTTAATATTCTGCCACACACCATGATATCTCACTTCTTTGGATTTCCACATCATTCATTGGAATGAGCAACAACCTCTTTATTTGCTAAAGATCTAGCTCATGTTACCCTATATTTTGCAAGAATAAATTGTGCTAATTTTTCATTACCATTACCTAGATGATACTCGCATATACAACATTCATAATTAGCACTAAAGAACGTTTTACAGAACTCAGTTTCAGGGTTCGATAAGTTACCTATAAACAAGATAAAATTTCGACATCCATAATAACAAGAAAAATGTAACAGGAGAGATAATAAGGTTGACGAGATTCACCTGAGACGCGGCTGTACCTGCAAGTGAAGGCATCAGTCCTCCATACAACCGTTCCCACCCCTCGTGCTTTACGACCTGCCATATCATTCAAACGAACGAATTTGTCTCCAGAGTTTCCAAACAAATTCTACACTTAAGAAACCTAATTTCAGATTTTAAAACCAATTATATTTCTCATCACAAGAAGAGAAAACCTGACACATTTGCTCTATGGTTCCCAGCTTCCTCTTCTCCTTCTTCAGATCTCTCTCCGTTTGTTGTCGAGTATTTACCTACAGATCAGAGCAACCAACATAAGCTTCACAACTGATTCAAAACGAAAAAACGGGAAAGAAACAACAACAACGACAAAGCTGCACAAAGACGCATGGATCGCGAAGCTTACAGTTTGAAGAGGATAAGTGATAAGCTGAGCAATGATACCGCCACCAGCTCCGGCGAGTCCATTAATCAAAGCGTCGGACATGTTGATCTTCACGGAAAAAAAAAAAAGAAATTTCCTTCACTCGGCAACTTCCGAGCAAAGTTTGTAGAGCGGTAAAAAAAGAAGGCGAGAAATGTGATTTAAGAGATGAAAACAGAGAAATTATGGGAAAGAGGACCCATCTCTGATTTCCCTCTCAGTCACACTATGGTGTAATCGCAAGCACGTATTGTTTATGAGCAACTGGGTTGTACTCTCCGTCGCGGAGATCGGTTTTGTTGTGCCGTTCAAGAAACAAAATGCATTGGGGGACGTCAGCGATTGGTTTATTCATTTTACCATTTTTGACCTTACGAATTTGTTTCATTACCGATCTGTCCTTTCAGGTCTCCGGGAACTCAAAATAGTGAAAGACATATTAGACTAGTCCGCAATGGATACAAAATTATGTTTTGCAAGTTGCTCGACTGACGTTGACTTTGGACCCTTTTTTTTATTTCTCTGTTTCAAAGGTGCGTTGTTCGGATCAACGCAACGGAAGGTTAGAGCTTGCATGAGCTTTTGGGACGAGAAGAATATAGGCTTACCATCCGCATTTTGATTATTAGAGGAAACGATCTGTTAATGTGATATCGTTCACTTATAATCTGATTTTGTTTCTTTTAATGGATATGTGATAAGATCAACCTCATATTTGATATTTCAACGTTGTTTTAAAACTGTCTTAAATTGACATGACGCAACGCTTGAACTCTTTTATTATATGTTTTATAAATTTTATTTTGTATGTTTACCAAAAATAAACACTTTTTGTTTACAAAACTAAGCAAAACATGTAGTCATTACACGTCGTAGTAAATACGTTCAGCCTCTTAAGCAAGTAAATTCGTTTATGGTAACTTTTACCGCCGAAAATATGCAGGCACCCGTAAAAAATAGATCTGGATGTCGTAAACCCCTCTATTAATCAAACGGTCAAAGTCAGGTGGTTGGCCGCGCTTAAACGTTTTGAAAGGAAGTTAGCCACGTATTGATTAATGAGACAAAATGTTCAGAAAAAGAGCGCATACCACGTTTCCTTATAAATATCGCAATAATGAGAAATAATCAAAAAGAAAAATCAGTTTAGAAAAGCAGAGAAGGTCGAGCGTCTCGCGCAGAATTTTACGCGAGGGAGTTGGCACAACTGATAATGGGAACAGAAACTATGACGCGCATTGTAGCACCAGATACAATTCGACACTGTTCATTTCTGTTACATGCCAAAACGATGTGATTTTATGTTTGTTTATATCTAAAATGACGTCCTTTGTTGAAATTACCAGCAATGCAATTGTCTTATAGATTATAATCCGCAATCATCCACAATTTAAAATCTTAATTATTAGAACAACATTTGTCTAAAAGTTAATCTGTCCTGTTCATGAGATGCTAACTTTAATTATTACAGAGGATTTGGATCAGTCTCGTAATTTCTTCTCCAGTCTAGTTGAAGCAAAAATTCATATCGCTACCGGATAAGCAGATTAGGAAAGACCCAAAAGTTCAAAGTTTTGATGCAGCTACTGCTCAAATAAACATGCTTTACCAGCATACCCATCAGCTCCTGCATAGATTGAAATCCAGAGTTCAGCACTCCATCTTGCCCCAATGTTGAATATCCTTGTTCAAGATATGGTAACATGGTTATCCAATCTTATATCATACGACTACCTGCATAAATGGGTTGATTAATCGCAGCAAACTAACAAAAAAACTACTGATAAACGTGTTTGTAGCGTCTAACTTCCGAACAGCACACAATGAGCCCTGAAAATTTTCATTCGTATTTCTCTGACAACAACAGAAGTAGCATGTATCTTGATATAATGCCTTACTAAGGGAGTTGGTTGTTATATTGTCAATATGATGATAGAAGCGAGCCGGGAAACTTCTGGATTATCTCTGTCTTCATAGCCCTAATTTGAAAACACTAGCATCTTTGATGTGCAGATGGGAGGGGTCTTTCTCTCCTTTACAATGACTTGCCTTGAATAAGCAATGATGTTTTATTATACCGTTGCTACAATTGATTTTTTTTGTATTGTGTAGTATTGTTGCTTTTGTTTTAGGAGACTAAGGAGGGCACTACTATTCTCCTAACGCTGTTCTTCAACTTAATCTATCAATCCAATTTTTTAATTTTTCAAAAAAAAAAACAATTAGCAAAATTTTGGACTTCTCTGTGAGCTGCTCCTCTGTTTCGGTTTTCAGGGGTCAGTATAATTTGCTCTATCTTACACTAGAAGATGACTTTCCCTCTTTACTTTTCTTCTCTAAAGATAATAAATGAAGCAACAAACAAACTATCAATGAATCCGCAGATAATCATACATTAATTAACTTCAAAGAAGCTCCCTTAACACTAAGTTTAAAGAATATCAACAAAAAAAAGAATATATTGTTTTCAGGGAAACAAATTATAAACAGACTTACTTGGTTTAAGTACAAATAGTAATTTAGAAACAATCAAGATAGGCTTTTATACAACCTACAAAGAACAAAAATTGCCCAAAAACCTCTCCAGTTGAACCACTGTCAAGCATCTCATATCTAAATTTTCCAAATCTAATGGGTAATAAACATATAAAAGTCAAAACTTTACAGCCACTTGAAATCAATTGATATGGAGTTTATAATCATGGAAAAAAGTGCACAAGATAATCCATCAGAGGTCCTGGACAAAAAGGAGCATTTGAATGAAGGTAATGCATGATGCAGCCTCTGTACACGGTATTGAGTTAGCTGTAAAACAAGCCAATCCAACTAAAATGGCAAAAGAACCAATCACTACCAAAGTTGACAGAACCGTGCATCACCAATAGCAGATGAATTACATAAAATTAGACCTACAGAGCCCCAGAAATGAAGATGTTTAAACCTGATCTCAAAAATTGTAAATTGACTTTCATGTGGGCATCCAAACTTGACTTTGTTCGACTGCATATAAAAGTTATCCTTCTCTTTTTGTATAAAAATCATAAGGTCCTAACTTGGTCCGAATAAAAACTGGCATTAAACAATTAGATAACCTATTAGCCAGAGGAATAAGGTTAAAAGTTTTCAAGGAAGTGTTTTCAGGTAAAGTCAATTGCTAACCTTCATCATCATTACTGCAGCAGAAGCAGCAGTTCTATCGTTACACCCACCATCTAAACTCACTTATTATACATTCCACACTAGCACCACTAACCACTACGATGCATTTACCTCTCACAGAATTCTTTAATATCCATCTTCCATCTTAGTTTCTATGTTCTAACTACTAAAAGAAAGATTGCATTAACCATGTTCACCAACTATACTACAATGCTTGTAACCAGCTAGATTTGGAAAATCTACAAGCAAAGGTGCACTTTCAGTTCAAATGTGCCGCCGGTGCTCAGGCTACTATGGAAAAGTCAAAAAGCTAAGGCAAATCTGGTCTCCCAAGAACGATTTCCATCTTAAAGCTGCAGCCACAACCTTTTCTAGAGAACTTCTAGCTTTCCAGAAAATTCGAAACAAATGTATACAAAACCATCCCCTTATACACGTCAATATTCATCTAACAGAGCAACTGTACCTTTTTGCCTTATAATCAATGTAACTTGAGAAAAGTAGGAGTAGTTCAATTGCCTCTTGCGAACACACATATGATGACCTTATTTTTAAGTGTTAGTTCTCAACTGTGTACCATTAAGCTCTTGTAACATAAACTTCACTTATCACTGAATCGTCATTAATAATTCCCAGAATAATGTTTTAAAAGGTTGCCCAAATGAACAATAACAACTACTGAACATTTACGAGAAAGTGAATTAATGTCATTTTATAGGTTTTTAACATGTAGGACCAGAAAAGCAACACTATGGAATTTAATCAAGTCCAAGTTAAAAGAAATATGGAAATAAAGGCCCAACATGTACCGTATTGCATAAAAGGAAAATGACTAGTGTAGCCATAGTTGGCATCGAGTCTTGCCTGAATTAGACCCAATTAGCCCACAAAGGAACCTGATTAAATCCATTAATTACTTCCACTTTCATAAAGCTGTATAAGTAAGACAAGCAAGGGAAGTTCTCTGTACCTCACATCACCTTCATCCTAGCCGACAGAGTGAGAGTAACGTTTGTATTAAATTTATTTGTTTCTTTATTATTCTATTTGCAATTCCATCAAAAATATATGTAATTACACTGTTTCCTATTTGATTAATATAGCCAACTTACTGTAGATAGAGCGCAAAAGCAGAACATGGACATCTATATTTACAAGAGTCTTGGATATTCTGTTGTTTTGGCCCTATCTATATACCATGCAGAAGGCATAGAGAATCCAGCATTTTTTCCCTCCATAAGCAGCAGGATCTACAAGGTCATAGTTGGGGTAGAAGAAGGGAAGGAATGGATAACACCGGAAGCTTATGGCTTTCCCGACCCTATGTGGAGCCATACGCTATTGATACCGTTGATGAATCCTCAGGACTTCAGATTTTTGTGCTTAGAGGTGGTAAGAACACATTCAATCTGTGATCCAGGAACCTCAACTGGGGAAGTTCTGGTTGGCAGAGCGAAAATCCCGCTGCCAAAACTCTTTAACCGAAAACAAGGACGTTTTGGACTTGTGCGAGTTGAAGGGTCAGAAAATAAAGCCGAGGGGCACATCATATTAGGAATGGAGTTGAAGAACATCTAAGAATCTGATAAGTTAATTTTCAGTGCTCAGTGTTTTTTTCAGCTGTTAGACTGCCATAGTCAATCAGAAGCTGGGTTTCCGCCCTCTAAATTTAAGTCTTTCAACTACATTTATACAGAATAGTAAAGGGGCACACTATATTCAATTGGTTTTTCTATTTGGTTTTCTCCCCCTTTAAGTCTTCCATTTATGAAATATCCCCATTAAAAACCACCCCTTTTCTATTTTTTCTCGTAAGCAAATAATTGTTAAGAGTTCCTTAAATACAAAAATGTAACTAGCAATCACCTCAAAGAGATTTTACCAAATCAATGAATGTGGGTGAAGGATGCTCTCATTACTGGGATGGATTGAGTAACTTTTTGACAGGTAGGTCTATTGTACAAAAAACAAAAAATTAGTCAGGAACCACATACTAGATTTATTATAAAACACAACAAAATCGAAATTAATAACATGATATACTCTAATTAAGTACGTTGAATACAGAAACTATTATAGGTAAATGATATTTCCTATTCGGCATAATCAAGTCTTAAGTTTGGCTAAAGAGCTTAAAATGGATAGGTCGACATTGATTTCTTTGTGGAAAGCATAATAGGCTAATGGTGTGCAAGAAACCTTCCGTACAATCATAAAATGCAATAACATCAACAATATCAAGACTCAAAAAGATTACCGAATGACAGAATGATCCAAGCAGAGAGTTAAAAAATAAATCAGAACACGATTAACGTGGACATTTGAGGAGTTCACAGATAATTAACGGTCATACGTACTTTGATCATTCAGTTTCAAATTCTTTAGAGCAACCAAATAAGTCTATGCACAACCTCAGTTAAGATGCATGCCAGGAATACATGAGATTAATTTAGGAACACCAGAGATACATTTCCAGTTTCATCCACATAGACCATCATGTAACATCAATAATGTTATTGTGAAAAAGCACATGAAACGTTACCGGTTTACTCTTTCAGATGGTTTGAGCTCCATCAAGCAATCAAATCGAATTTGAGAAAAAGGCAATAGATACCTATGATGGAAACCAAGTGCAGAGTTTACAACACAATTAGCTTTTCCAGTTACAAACTAAATGAAAATGAAGAGAAGCGTATTGATTAATCTATTTGTCACAGAGTGAATTGTAAGCAAACTGATCTTTCATCAGATTTCAAAATAGTCAAAATGAATTTTGCCAACTAAAAATAACATAAAGTAGAACTCACTTCTTTAAGTTCGAGCTTACTTCAACGGTGCATTGCTGCTAAATTGTGCACCACAAACACACACGAAGACGCACTCACTCTTCAACAAAATGTAAATGGAAGAAAGAAAAGATCATGAGAAATGGAGTATACGCAAGCGCCAAACGCAAAACCAATTTAGATGTCCATCGGACGGCTAGTGGAATGTTGCGTATTTTTTAAGTCAGTCACAATCCGACGGTAAGCATTTTTATTTAAAAGAAAAGAGAGTTAAATTTTGGACGAAATGGGTCTGGGTTTGGGCCGGCCCAACTAAACCCTAACCAACGTTTGTTAAATGGATAATGGGAAATTCGTCATCTGATCAAAGATTAGTGTTATCGCTGTCTACAAAAATGTCATACGAACGCTTCCCAGAACCCACCGTGTACGGCAGAGCCATGGCTACGTCACGACCTTCACCGCCCAGAGCTCTCGATCTCGAGCTCACAGTAGTCTCCGCTAAGCATCTCAAGAACGTGAATTGGAAAAACGGCGATCTCAAGCCCTACGCCGTCTTCTGGGTCGATCCTGACCACAGAGTCGCCACTAAATCCGACGATTCTGGTTCGACTCGACCAGTATGGAACGAGCGTTTCACTCTTCCTCTCTACCTCCCTCTCCAAGACTCCTTTCTCACTCTCGAGATCTTCCACTCCAAGCCCAGCGAAACCCCCAAACCGCTTGTGGGTACTCTGCGAT
>JAOQMM010000173.1:9291250-9301341 GCA_027563515.1 Erythroxylum platyclados | reverse complement strand
TGAAATAAATATAATAAATTTTATTTAAGTCTTCTTTTTCAATTAAACTTTAAATTTCAATGGGTAAAGATATTTTTCTTCTACCATTTTTCAAGTTCTTTAATTTTATTTAATCTTTAGATAGTTTTATGAAGGTCTAATACTACTTGAACATTTTAAACCTTAAATTTCTTATCTTATTGGTTTTACTTCCGATATGATTTTAAAAACAATGAATATAGGTAAAAGATATGAAGTTGGTTTACAAAACTTTGAAAAACATGGCATATCAATAAATAAAAATGCTAATTTTAAAAATTTTGAAAGTATTATTTGTAATTTTATTTTTTTGAATTTCAATTAAAATTCAATTGAATAAATATAGTATGAATAACATATAAAAAATGTTACATATATAAACAAACAATTTTTTTACTAAATTTGAAAATAAAAACAAAAAACAAAAATATAAATGAAAACAATCAAGCTTTTAGCACTTTACATTATTTTTATATTTTAAAATAAAAATATGTTTTATTGTGATATAATTAATTTTTTTAAATTAACCAAAAAAAATGATTCTCATATCTATTAACCAGAAAGTGACTCCCACTTGCTACATGTAAGTGGGAATCACATTTATACATTTTAAATAGCGTGAAGTTTAACTAATTAAGAATTAATTTCATTGAATTTTCTATTAATTTAGGGCCTATTTTGAAACTTTCAAAATATTTAAATTCAATTTGAAAGTTTCAAAACCAAGTTTAATTTTATATTTTATTATAAACGATGTAGTTTTATCCTTTTATTCAATGCACACTTGAAAAGCAAGGACGATTCATTGATGACCTTCTTGACTCAAAAGTAGAAGTCTGAGTTTGATATTTGAATCTTCGTGGTAAATTAGCTCCTTCTGTCTCATACACATGTAGCTTGTGCTTTTGAATCGAAGTGGAAATTTTGGTCTAGAAAACTGCCTCGGAAAAGGACGAATAATGGAACAAAAGAACAGAGTGTCAGGTGCCCCAATTTGCTACTATTGCATAGACAAACTGCACTTGATAGAGTTAAAGGGTTGTTGGATTGCAGTAACTTAGAGATTGAATGGAAGATACATCCTTCTTGATAGAGTTTGTGCCATTTCGTGCGGTATTAGAAAAGCAATAGGAGAGTTTAAGTCTCTTGTATCCACTTGTAATGTTATATCAAATAAACTTAATTTCCTGAGTTTTAAGTTACAAATTCAACTTTTTTATAACGAGAAGTTTGCAAATGTTGTTCTTTAAATGTGTATTGATTAAGTTATCAAGTACACGTAATTATTTTTAAGTATGTATTTCGATAAATTATTTAATAAGCCGATAAATTAAAATTAAGTGACGGGTTCGTAATAAAATGATCTTATATATAAGGACATTTTAAGAATTTTCATTAATTTACTCTTATATTAAATGTGTTATTTGTATCTTAATGTTATTGCTTTTTAAAGTTTAAGATTGCTAAAAAGCTACTCATTACATTTTAAATAAAGTATAAAAAGTAATACAAAAAATATCGGTAGGAATTTAATTATGTTGAGGTGTAAATTACATTTTTATCAATGTTTAAAGAAATTTTTTAAAAATTATATCAATATTTGGGGGACCCAAATTGTATAATTGTGTGATGATAAAACCTAAGTTGATAAATTAATTATTAAAAATTAATAAAAGCTTAATTTATTAAGATTTAAAGGATTATTAGGAGTATTCTAAAATACTAAAAATGTTAAGTAATATGTTTCATTTAAAATTTAAATGTGATTCAAACATTGAACTATTACTAAACTATTGTTTTAAAAATCTGACCGGAAGTTAAAGCAGTAAATTAAAATATTTAAGGTTTAAAAAGTTCAATTAATATTAGATCTTTATAAAATTAGTTAAAGGTTGAATAAAATTAGAAAATTTATAAAATGATTGAAGAAGATTATGTTACTCAAAAAAATTTAAAGTTTAATTAAAAATTATTAATAAAAATTAATCGATTTATTTTGGTTTATAAAAAACTGATTAGTTTACACAAATTGATTGATTAATGAATAAATTGATACATTTTTAACAAAAAAGATTATTAAACTAAATTGAACAATAAAGTTAAAAATTGAACTAAAAAATTAGTTAGTTCAAAGTTTTCACGACACATTGTTTCAGTTTTTAAACATTGGACCAAATGATACAATCATACACTTATAATAGGTTTTGATTCTTTTTTTTTTTTAATGTCCAACTCAGTTTCGTAGGTTCTCATATTTGTTTTCTTTGGTTTTAATCTGTCTGTTATCCTATATTATGTCATCCCAATTGGTGCGTTAAAAATTAAAATAGTGAAAAATGTCAATTCCACCTTTCAAATACCGGTTCGGTTTACCAAAGAAATATTAAGTCTATGGTCCAACACTTTGTTTGATAGTTCTATTGTTTCCTTACAATAGGCCAATTAATTTTGTGGGTTAATTTTTGTCCATTTGATCTTTTTTATTTTTAATATTTTAATTTACATTTACACTAAATTGGTTTAACTATAACTCAGTGTTTTAAATCTGTTAATAAATAATTAACAAAATTGATAACACCATGACTTATCATAATTTTGAATATTAAAAAAAACGACTTCGTTTTGTTTCAACTAATCAAAATTAACATTAGCGTTATAGATGATACTTAAAACATTTTATAAGAGTAGAGATGACAAATTGATGTCGTTATGATTAGCTGATAAAAATTGAAATTGACCGATAATTTTTGAATGAATTCGAACAATAATTTAAACCAATTTCAAAACATTAAAACGAGGTCATATTTTGACTCGAAACTTGATGGAGTTTTAAGCTACCCTACCATTTGGGTTTGGATCAAACCTAAAATGAAAAATTCCAAGTCAAGTCCGAACCAACTCATTGCTAACAAGGTCAAAACAATACTATGCATCAAAACATTTTAAGGAATTCCAAGTCTACGAAGAAGCCGGTTTATACACGTCGTATACCTTTTTACAACCACCAACTTAATCTACGTTGAAGAGGACAAAGAAATTTCCATTAAATTAAGACCACAGAGATTTATATGGAAACATAACAGAATTGATCTCAATGAAACTTTAATTTTTCAAAAAAAAACTTTTTAAGTTCCTTTAGATCCAATTGTTTTGGGATCTGTATAATAGTGATTTGCTCGTGGGCTTAATCTGCTACCATGTACAAAGCATCAAAAGTTGAGTTTGTAAAGTTGAGATCTACAACATGATTTTGTAAGTGATAAATCATATGATAGTGTAATGTGGCTATAATTGCTATAGGGTCTTGTTTAGCTCAAGTATTTTGAATTTGGACTTGTAGCCTTTCAAATGAAGTGAGATCATCAAATCTAATATTAAAATCAGGAACAATGATAAGGATGATAGTTTCATTATTTAAGGTGGTCAATAAAGTACCAATTAAAGCATTTTAGTATGTGGTGTAGACAGTGTCAAGAAGAGATATTCAAGCAATAATTGGAGGAATCCCTTTTCGTCCATGGAGGGTGAGAACCAATATGATAGCACCAACATAGAGATGAGTATAATTTTGATCTCTCCCAAGAGATATTAGTTCTTTCGAAATTTCTAACTTCACATATTACCCTGCTGATGTTGCTTGTAAATTACACTGTTCTATTTGAAACTTTGAATAGTCTCTTTCACTTTAGAATGGTAGGTAGAAAGAATATTACGGATGTTTTTAGTTTAGTTGACTTAAATTTAAATGTTTATAAATATAAGTTTAGACTTCTTTTAAAGAATTATTTATAACCCTAATTCGATTCTTAAAAAATTTTCGCCGTAAATTTTAAACTCAAATTCAATCCGTAAATTAATTTTTAAAACTCAAAACCTCTAATTTTTTTATTTAACCTAATAGTCACATGAGGCATGTTAATTTATACAAACCTAGCTATAACTAATAAATATTTTTTTTGAATTAATTATATTCTACCTTATACTTATTGTAAATTATTTGTACCATACAATTCATAAAGAGTGTTGAAAGTAATTTTAAAATATTTATCACGTTGTTGAAATCAAGAAATCATAATTGAAATAAAACTCAATCTAAACAATACCAAATACTAAAGTAGTTTCATATAATTCAATCATATGAAAATATTTTTTATATATTTAGTTTATTAAACAATTTATTTCGAAGGACATGATAGTGATACTATAAAAATTCAAAATTTTACTTAGCGAATACTTTAAAAATAACAAGATTCTCCCTTAAAAAAACAATTTCCCTATTTAAGTTTAACTAAATCGAATATTGACACTTCACTTCTGTTCATGCAAATAATTATTTTTCATTCAAATTTCAGTAACTAATTAGTAATTACTTGTACATCCATCAATTTTAAGTTGGTTAAGTTACATAAAATTAAAGGAACACGCTCAAATTTATACTAACAATACAAAGGTATGGCGGTGGATGAATAGTGAATATGATCGTTTATTTTTAAATTGTTCGGTCAAAAATATTATAGAGTTGTAAAGAAACGACAGCGTCTGTTGCATCTCCCACTCCCAGAAAGATCGAAATTTGGGAGGAACCTATGGACGCCGAACAGACATAACCGAAAAGAGAAGCAACGAGAAGTGAAAATGAGATACAACTTCGACTTGGCGGAGTCGAACCAAGATGCTTCGGGCCAATCTCCAACTCCAAAATGAGTTGAATGGGTCCCACTCCAGGAGCACCCTATCTTTACAGCGGCCACCGGCGGATTTGTTGACGGAGAAGCTGCCGCTACTGGCTTTCCGACAAACCTGTTGGCGTGGGACGGGGCTTCTAGACTCTATTACTGGGACTCTAATAACCGTTGCCTCCATAGGATCTCTATTCGTCTTGGCGAACCTGAGCCTAGTTTTGTTCTCGCTGCTTCTCCCTCTAAGGTTCCCTTTTCTCTCTCACCCAGGGAGGTTGAAGATAAACAGAGCAATTAAATGCACCCATTTTGTTTTAGTTTCTCAATATTGAATTGAATTCATAAACTGATACCAGTATACTTGTTAGGTGTTGCTAGCAGATATGCAGATTGACTTTGTGATTAATAAAATCTCCATCAATAGGAATGGCTCTGCGCTGCTTCTCTCCGGTTTAGATAGTTTGTTTGTCATGTATCTTTATGGACGAAGCTCTACAACGGATAACACTATAGTTTGCAGGTACCCCTAGAAGTTGTTTTATGCCTTGCATTCATATCGAGATGATACTTTGCATTTGACCTAGGTTTTAGTTTCCTATCTGGTGTGTGTTTTGCAGCATCATGCAGTATCCTAAGGTCCTATGCTTTTGAGCTTTTAGAGGCGTTTCAGTTGCATTGCTGTTGGCCATAAGTTTGGCCAGTTGAATACTGCATTTATGTTGTTGATATTTACAGGACTCTTACAGTTGGTTCTCGAATATTTTTTAATGAGCCCAATTTGATACACATACTACAAGTTTCATGGCACCCCTATAGTGACACACATTTGGGGATTCTTTCCTCCGACTCAGCTTTCAGGTATCACATTCATAATTATGAAATATTTGATTCCTTTCATGTTCCGAACATATTTGTTCCTTTGTTTGAGCTGATGAGCAGCCATGGGCAGGTTATATGCTATAACTAAATTCTGGAGTTAACTTGATCTATGTAATATATTAAGTGAAGGATAACTCCTTGTCTGAAACTCATAACCGCAATGAATTACTGATTGTTCAAATGCATAAGAACACTGGCATATATGGCCTTTTTTAAAACCTTCTTTCTTGGTTTTATGTTCTTATTAATAAGTATTGATTTATTAATCTAATAAATTGCATTTAAATAATTATATTTCATTTATCACGTCTTTACCTGCTTGACAAAAATGGTGTATATTCCCAAGGAGTGTTTCAGTTGTTTGGTTTGTTTTTAATTTCCATTTCTTTATTGTTGCTAGGCTTTTTGATTTGTCTTCAGACCTCCAGCAACCAGAGCAGGAGTACTATCTACAGCCTGTTGAACCAGGTAAGTCCAGGAGTGCTGCCTCCATGTGTCCTGTAGACTTTTCTTTCGGAGGAGACCACTTGTGGGACAGGTTCACTGTAAGTTCATATTTGTTTTAATAATTGTTGTTACATTCTATCCTTGATTATGCATGTCTTTTTGTGATATTGAAGGCAGTGAGATACTATGTTGCTTGTTACACTTGCTTTATCTCACTGAGTTTTTGTGTTTTAATGCAAGCTTTTTGTTTCTGGTGCTCATATGTGTATTATCTACTGATATTTCACTTTCATGCCACTTAGTTTCCGATTATTTTGCTGTTCAACATTTCAGGTTTTTCTGTTATTCGGTGATGGGTCTATTTACATCCTTTGCCCAATTGTTCCTTTTGGAAGGTGATTGCTACCTTTTATCTTATATTGAATCCTTGGTTCCTTTTACTTCAAATTTTTAGTAAATGCATTCATCAACAGGCTGCATTTTATTCTGGTGCACTCATTTTAGAATATTTCAAATTTTCAAAATCCTGAACTTTAGGAAGATTACACTTCTAATTATGTTACAATCTAGTGCTCAAATTAGACACTCAACTCTCGTAAACAATATCATTAATATACCATTTCAACTTTTTATTTGTTCTGTGTAGCACATATAAGTTGTGTAATATGTAGAAATACATTGGTCTCTGATGATGTGTTGGATAAGTTATATTTGACACTGATCAATATTTGATTACTTTCTTGTAATAGTGTGCACAAATGGGAATCAGTTATGGAGATATTTGGTGATGCTCATACATATGGGCGGCAGTCAGGAAATCCAACTGCTGTCTTAAATTATAATTTGGCAATCTCTTGGTTGGAAGCTACATTTCCTGATTTAAATAATGAAACAATCGAAGAGGAAAATCTTTCCACAATTAAAGCTCATCCTTTTGCCTTGCTTGATTCGTCACTTTGTTTGCAGGTAATTCTGTCTTATTTTATTCTTAACTAAGAAATTGAAACTGACCAGGTTTCGCTCATTTTGATGATAAGATGCCTAACTTCTCAAAATAAAGATCACAATCTTTTTTTTTTTTTCCAATCTTCTTAGAATAAGCTCCATCCTAGTATTTACAATTCTGCTGTTTTGAATGTGTCATCAATTCATTGAGGTGCTCTATGAAACTATGCATTTTTCATTTCCTGTGTCATTCTCCACTATTATTGGAATGTATGTGAAAATGAAAAAGTTTGAATTATGTCTATATAACACACTTCTTTATTGGTAGCCTTTTATTTTCATTCCCTACCAACTTTCTACAATTAGAAACATCTAGTCAGTAGTATTACTTATACATTTTTTAAGAAATTAGCTTAACATATGATTTTGGTATTGGCCTTTTTTCAGGGACCACTGCATCAAGTATGCCGTGGTGGTGAAGACGAACTTTTGGCAGCTCAGATGACACAATGTGAAGGTCATGCAGTCAGTTTTCTCTATAACTCAGTTAGTAAAGATTCTATTCTGGTGACTGCATGGAGTAGTGGGCAATTGCAAATAGATGCACTAGCAGATGAAATTCAGCCAGTTTGGACTTCTGGTAACCCACCTCATCTTCATGTTGCTTCCAGTCATCGTATTCTGGGTTTTGCTATGATTTGTGAATCAGTCTCAGGCGATCTCCCAGTTGTTAAGTTTGATCAATCAGTTGATAATACAGTCTGGTTGGGCTCTCCACCACCATTATTGAGACTTGCAATTGTGGATTTGACATTGCCTAGAAAAAAGAAAAGTGGATCACATATTGCAATGTTTGTTGATCCTCTTGTGCCTGAGAGGTTCTATTCTGTTCATGATGGAGGGATAGATTCAATTATCTTGCATTTTCTTCCATTTACAAGTCAACCAAGTGGAAAGGATTCGAGTATCAGAACTCCATCCGTGCATCCTGTTCTTAGTACATGCCAGGCAGAGAACTCCTTAATGTCTCCTCTTTGTGGATTTGTGACATTATTTGATTCATTTGGATATTCGTGGATCATAGGAGTAACTTCTACTCAAGAATGTGTTGTGCTAGAGATGAAAACATGGAATTTGTTGCTTCCTCATCAAGTTGATGTTGAGAAGACACTCCCTAGCTCTGATGAATGCAAAGAAAGAAGCACTCCTGAAATCATAAGCAAAGAACTCCTTAGTGGTCCTAAAGTAGTACTTGCTCCTCAGGCCCTGCCGAATCTCCGATCCGTTTCTGCTGATTCTATTGAAGGCCGTTCAACTCTCCATCAATACTTCAAGCTTTTCCATGAAAATTATGTTGAATATGCACATAAGGTGAGTGCATATGATTTATGCAACAGCTTGTTACTGTCTTGCTCCAGTCCTTTATTACACTTAGACTACGACTTCTTTTGGCACCTCCTGATTATTATGTTTTAGGAACAGAGCAGTTTTACAAATAAGCTCTGTTAATGTTTAATGATTTGAGGATCTGCACTAGATAGTGTCAACCATTCACGTTTTCAGGGCCTTTGGCTGCTGAGCTCTGCTTTATGGTGAGCTGTATAATTGCGAGATGTTAATATTAATATGTTCTGTTTTTGATTGTTGTATGAGTATTCTCCTCGCATCTCCTGCAGGTGTACTTTGAGCTCAAGCACCACGGGCCCCACTTGAAAAGAATCATCGATGACCTGAATACTCGACTGCATGAGGCACAAGAGAAGCTTTTGAAAGTGGAGAAGAAGCAATCAGGATTGGATGCCAGAGTTGATCATGCAATGCACCAACACAGTCTTATAGAACAGAGATTACAGCGCTTGATGAATTTGCCTGGGGCTCACAAGAGACCTTTGACTAAAGCAGAACGGGACTTTAAGTCTGAGCTTGGTTAGAAATTTCATACCTTTTTTATGAATTTAAGTCTCATTCTTTGAGCTATTTCTGAATTCTGACTGTCCCAAAACCGCCAATGGATTAGGTTTATACTTATCTTGCATTTCTCTGTACCTTACAATATTAAACTAGAGGGTACTTCTGTCGCTTTTTCTTGATTTTTGTTTGGTTAATTTTGCAGACCAATTTTCCGGAGTAGAGTTGGATGCATTGCGCACTTCCATTGACACTCTAAGAGCAAGGTCGAGGAGGTACACACAATCTTCAAAAGGTGAAGTAACGAACCAGACGAGAAAAATAATGGGGAGGAACTATGCCCAAGAAACCCAAATCTCCCAGCTGAAATCCTCACTTGAGAAAATTGCACTAGTCAACAGGGAGAACACCAAAAAAGTTCAATTTATTGAATCTGCATTGAAAAGCGAAGAACACTCCAGATGATTAAAATCACAATTCCCTATTTGTAGCCTGTTTTATTAGACCCATACGGCAGTTTTTTCATGCAATCCCATTGCATGTTTTTCATCTGGCTTGGTGGTAGGCACTTTGCATTGGTATGATGTGAGTTGGGGAAGTTGATGCACTGTTGTATCTTGGCTTTGAAAGATCAGAAAGAACATACGTAGGTAAAGATTATGCTCTATTCCTTTATTAGCACGATCTAATATATTTACTAGTGGTAAGTAATGCGTTTATCTACGGCGAGTATAGCTATGATGACTTGAAAATTTGCTAACATGAATTTTTACCTTCTTCCAGAGTTGGACATTTATGATTTATGTGTAGTTATTAGCCATCCTTTAAAAACTAGACCAAAAGTTAAACTAGATTTAATTATAACATTATAATTGAATAAAATTAAAATTTCGAAATATAATTTAAAAAAATTGTTTCATTTAAAGTTAAATTGAAAAAGAAGATTTTTAATAAAAAATTGATTGATTTGATTTATAAAAATTGGTTAATTTACAAAATTAACTAATTAACTAATTAACAGATTAATTTTTAACAAGATTATTCTTGTGGTTTTAGTATTTATTTTATTTTATTTTTAAATAAAAATAAAAATATTATTTTGTTAATTGTGTTATCAAAGTTAAATTTATAAATAAATAAATAAATCAAGTTTATTTTAAACTTTTATATAATTTTTTAAAATTAAAATAATATTAATAGTTTTTAAATTAAAAT
>JAOQMM010000173.1:9268103-9281549 GCA_027563515.1 Erythroxylum platyclados | reverse complement strand
CATGTGGCTTAACCATATCCTCTATGTTCTTACCATCATTTTGTATACTAGTTTTTTAAGTTTATGTTTTCAAGATTAGTTACGTTTTAAATCAGGAATATGTCGCACATTGGTTAATGTCCTGATCCAACCATCGTGGGTCTTGATCTGTACACTACTTATGCCAACAACCTTGTACTGAGCATCATTTCCCATCAAGACAACTCCACGGTCAATGGTTTCATAGGTGGAGAACTAGTCTGTGTGAGAAGACACGTGGTAGGTACAACTAGAATTTAAAATCCACTCAGTTGTACTCCCCTTTTCAGAAGAGGTAACCGACAATATATCACCATCAGACTCAATTTCAGCAACATCGACTTCAGTAGTGGGTTTTTGAGGTTGCTTTCCTTTTTCATCTCTCTCCTTTTTATTTTTCAACTTATAACACCCAGAAATATTGTGGCCAATTTTCTTGCAATATTGATAGGTTTTGGAATTACGTCCCATAGATTTTGACCTAGATTTCTTTTTACTTGTACTCACTTTTTAAATCATTCTACCCTTAACAGACAAGCCCTCGACTTTATCATCTGAATGAACCTCAAGGTCAAAATTTTCCTTAGACAACAAGTTGGACTTGACATCCTCAAAAGACAACGTATCATTATTTCCATAAAACGTAATCTCCTTGAAGTGTTTATAGGTAGATGGTAAAGAGATAACCAATAAAACAACCTTGTCCTCATCATCAACTATAACATCTAAATTTTCTAGGTCAATAATAATTAAATTGAACTCATTAAGATGAAATTGAATGGGAGTACCTTCGACTATACGGAACGTGTACAAACACTCTTTAAGACGGAGTTTGTTCGCTAGACTCTTGGTCATGTACAGGGACTCGACCTTCAACCAAAGTTTGGCAGCAGTGGTTTCATGGACCACCTTGGGAAGCACCTCCTTGAAGAGACAGAGCTGGATCACCGAAAGTGCCTTTCCATCTAACTCCTCCCACTGCTCATCAGTCATCGAATTGGGTTTCTTTGATTTCCTATCTAGAGCCTTCTTCAATCCATTCTGGGTGAGAACGACTTTCATCTGGACTCTCCAAATGGAAAAACTAATCTTGCCATCAAACTTCTCAATATCAAATTTTGTAAAAATAGACATGTTGAACCATTGCTCTGATACCACTTGTTATGATATAAGGCGATAGCGGAAGCAAGATCGAGATCAAGATGAATGAGAAGTAAAATAAATTTGGGCAAGAATTGTAGTAAATATGAGACACAAGAATTTATGTGGTTTACCCAAGTTGGCTACTTCCACGGATGGCGATGAGCAAAAAGTTCACTATAACAGGGAAGAGTACAAATTAAATCCACTAAGCACAATAAAGATATAAATTTTATGTATAATCCCACAAAATAAAACTCTCTCATAAAATAAAAGTAAATACAAATTTGAGCTAATATGGTGAAGATAAACTCTCAAATTTTTGCAAATTTCTTGGTGTTGCACATATGAAAAAATGGAGGGGCTTAGGATGCATTTATAATACTCAACTTCTCACCACCTTTGCCTTGCACCATAAGCCAATTTATTGTTGATGAAGAAGAGTTTGAGTCATATACTCAAACAATCATTTAATGAAAAAGAGTTTGATTTATATACTCAAACAATCATTTAATGTTGATGAAGAAGAGTTTGAGTTATATACTCAACAGTGAGAAATTCAGTTAAATTTCAAAATATTTTGTGCAATAATTTACCTCTTTTTACTATTATTCTCATTTGATCAAATCTTTTAAAAATCTATTTAAATATGAATTTTCTTTAACTAAAATATTATTTGAAGAAAATTAGTTTATTATTTTTTAAATGATTTTAAATAGTCATTATTTATCTTAATTTCAATTAACTAAATATTCATACTTGGAATCGAGTTAATTTGAGAAATATACGTTAAAGTTTATGTGTGAACTACAATTAACTCTTATCTAATTTATCTAAAGAGTTTTATTTAGTCAACCATTATTATTAGTTTAATTGTTTTCATACTTAAATTTATTTGGTATGACATTTTAAGTTTTATTTCATGTTATATTTATATAATTAGTTGAATAACAGAACCTTATTATTTAAAAAATTAAATTAACCAAACATCATCATAAGAAGTAAAATTTTTCTATTTTGTTAAATTATAAGGTATTGATGTAATAATATAGTTTATGGAAATTTCTCAGTAAGAAATTTGTTAGAATTTCAACTGTACTTTGAGTTTTTAAAAGTTCGTTGGATATGTGATATTTAAAAAGAAATATTTCCCAAATTCTCTTCATCGTACAAATCCTACCTTTAGCTTGGGCAATGAAATTACAGAGGACGATGTTTAACATTGTTTTTAAGAAGTAAAAGATCTAAAAAATTACTAGGCTTAATTTTAACAAATCTCTTATAAATTGAAATGGATATTAAATTAACCTCAATAAAATCATAAATCAACATTTAGTAATTGTACTATGAAATTATAATAGTTTTATTAAATATTTTGGTTTATACTTTTATGCTATGCAGAATTTTGATTTTAGATGATTATAGTCTCCATCATAAGGGTTTTACAGATTTATTTCAATTATAATTAAACATACACAATTTAATTTTGAGATTTTCAATTTCCAATTAATTTTGTCAATCTATGTCAAGAACCTTAATTGAATGATAAAATTCTTCATCTCATGAATTATACTTTATGTTTAAAATTACTACAGAAGAATCTTAATAAATGATACTTTAGATATTTCAAGAATTGTTCCCAAATCCGTATTGATGATGATGTCATGCGGTTGTGGAACTTAAGTCATAAGTAACCACATCTAAAACATCAACCTTAGACACCCACTAATTATGAACTCCATGATCCTAACATTCTTAAGTCGTTTATCTTAATAGGCTTATAGGTAGGTTAGATCTTTTGAGACAGATAATAAACTAGATCTGCGGGATTAAGACAGAATGTCTAGTGTAGTGGCTCAGTCTTCAAACTTCAGTAAGAGTTGGATTAAGATATATAGTTTCTGTATCAACGAAACCCTGCTAATGCTTGGTGGATTAGGTGAATCCAACCCTTACTTTTAATTGAGATTGTTAAAAGTAGCCTATACGATTAGAAATGCAACTCTTAATTAATTAGCTACACGTTTATCATGTTAGTGATCTAGATACCAGATTTCTGATCCCAGATTAGAACATAAACAGTTTGTTAACTCATCCATGTTCTAGCTCCTTTTTAATTATGATCCTTAATTATTTCATTTACGGAAAAGTAGGCACCATTCTCCGGACAAAGGCAGAAATATTCCAAGAAATATGTCCTTTTGTTGTTTACGTATGACCCATGTCTGCGTGGATACAAAATCTATTCTCTTGACGAAATAATGTTGGCCAGAAAAACCAAAATTGCTCCAGCCACATTGAAAACGAGCCACTGCAATTATTCCACAAATATGCGCTGTTCAACCGTTAATTTTGACTGTGTTGCATCCGATGATAGATTTCGATGACTATACATTAAAATTTACTTCATTTATTAAGAAAACAAGGTAATCTCACTTAACTCCGTTAAAAGAAAATTCAGTCTTATCTTATGATTGTCGACCAACCTACTCGTTCTTGAACGCCTCACGACTTTTGCAATGTTTCACTCTCACAGTCTTGTAAGAAAATTACGAAAAAACTAAATATTCATGGCAACAAAAAAAATGAGAAAGAGATACGACAAACGTCAATCTTTATTACTTCCTTCAAAGTATACAAAAGAATGCTCTATCACATCTCTAATGTCTCCTACATTCACCTCTCTCTGAGTGTCTCTCACACTCATTCTCCCTCTAAGAAGAGCAAGGCTTAAATAAACTCTTTATAGGAACTTCTAAATAACTAAGTTAGAATCCTAATAGAACTCTACTAGTTAAGATCACAATCTTATCCTATTTTATGCGTATCAAATTGTATCACACTAATATATTCGGACTTTATCCAATAAAATTAAGCTACATCACAATAACAAGATAAAAGATTACATCTATTTAGGAATGATCTATCCATATCCATGAAGATCTCCTTTATCTTCAAATGATCCTTCACATGATTTTTATCTCTTAGACCTAATGTTCATCTACTGTAATCTTATCCGCTACATCATCCAAGATCTCCTTATTTCTTTCCGCTGATGATGAGCCATCCAATTCAATAGTACACTGGTTTGTCCAATGCTTTCCCATGTCAACTCCATTAGCCATGGTTCGTCTATTTGAGCAAACAATAAGTTCTTAGTCCTTCAAGAACCCAGCCTTAGCCAAGTCAGCTCGTATAAGGTCCAAAACTCTTATAAAACTCGCATCATGCTTGATTTATTTGCTAAGTCACTTTGGAACTCTCGCATATTCAACCTTTCACTCGATGTCCATCTCAAGTCTTCTTTTGGTCTCATATTTGAATCTTGCATCTTGTCGAAAATTTCTATCAATGTGCACCAATGTATGTCAACTCTTGACATTGCCTATTTTTGTCCTTGCATCTTTACAGGTCTTTATCTTGTTCCGTTCTTCTGCGTGTCAAACACTGTTCAAGGCTCGCCAATGCCTACTAAAATTTGGCTATCACAGCTTAGAGGTCTAACACTTATCTCCGTACTATTTTGCGGACTATGATATCAACAAACCCAAAATACCATTTGATTTCATTCCTGCGGGACGATCGGAGCATCTTTTTTCTGGTCATTCAAGAGTGGAAGGCTACTTTTTGCCTACATGTCATTTTAATAAATAGTGTGTGAACACAATTTGTCAAACGGGTAATGAATGAGAAGCCAAGATGGTACAGTACCGTGCTTGTTTTGATATCTTCCTTTACGTGATAAGTGAAAGGTGGTTGTCATCGAAAATGGCAAAGGCTAAGCCACCTCCATTACTTCCTTAGCCTAGGCCACGAGGATTACTTGCTTCATATGGGTAGGGACAAAGTATATACACATTAGGTTTGGTACCAGCAATTAGACTCCCGTTGGCATTGCCCTGCCGACAATATTTTGTAAACTCACATTAGCCAGAGATCCTATAGCCTTTCCATTAATAATAAACCTAATTTCAGAAGTTAACCAAGACCTGAAACCCGTTCATATAAGAATATTATTCTACATCAAGTTGTCATTAATGGATATATTGTTCTTCATTTCTGTTTCTGGTCGATTGAGTTTCTTTTTAAACCAATGTTGATCAAGAACAAAAATTAAGAAATACAAAATTTGAAACCAATCACTTTTTAAATGTTTTGATTTATCAGCAAATTACTGTTTAATTGAATTTGCTTTTAACAATTTTAATTCTTCGTATCAGTTTAGGGGTAAGGTCCACATTCAACTTAAATTTTTAAGAAAAAAATTATTGTGCCCCTATTATTAAAGGTTGTTAAAGGACCACACGATCTTATCAAATCTTACATCCTATTTAACTCTCCTGTATAAGGGGACCAAAACAAATTCATTTCGATTGATTATCCCACTTTCTGTTTTATCTTTCCCCTTCTTTTCTAATAACTAATAACTGCATTTGCTTGCAACTTGAAGCAACATACACGTCACGTCCTTCTCGGTTCATTAACTTTATATTCTCCATTTGCCAAATTCGTTATAACTGTTTAGATTTGGGCATGAATTAGCCATTGTCAATTGGTTCGACTTATTGAGCCCAAAAGTCAGATTGAGCTTGTCAGGCCTTTTATGTCAATAAAAGATTTGAACAGAAACGGGGTAAGAAGCGCTTAGTCATTGACTACAAGCCTTTAAATATCTTCCTGCAGAATGACAAGTTTCCGTTACCTAAGATCAGTACTCAAATACTATTTTTGAAAGAAGCTGTTATCTTCTCAAAATTCGATCTTAAGACAGGATTCAGCGGACAAAACAACTGTCATTTCAACTTGAAAATAATATTAGAATATAAAATGTCTGCACTCTGCACTTATAACGGTCTCTTAATTTAATGTAGTGAAGATTAATTATAAGATCCAGAGTATGATAATCTAATTCTATATATAGGATGCTCAAATCTATGCACCAATCTTCTCAGTGAATCAGAACCTTGTATAGTATAAATTTTTAAAAATTATGCGATTCTAATAATTCTATAAATATGAGATTACTGTAGACTTTTATGTCATCCACCTTGCGTTTCATATTTTCCTTCCTGCTCTCTCTGTGTCGTGCAAAATCTGTACAGGTAGATTCTACCTCAAATCTTCTTTGGCATTTTCTTGGATATTAAGGTTTTGTTGGGGTCCATCAAATGTCCTCCATATATATTCTTCTAATCAAATAAATTATAAAATTCGTGTATTTATTAATACAACAAAAAACGAGAATATTAGTTCTTGAACCGATTAACTAACACAACATGAAAAATTAAACTGTGATTCTAAAATTATTCCAACGATTAGGGAAGAACGGGGAGAAAGATAAAATATCATCCTTTTTTTTTTTTGTTTCTCACGAGATATTTTAAGTAGGTTCGAACGATCGATGACACTTTTAAGCTAGTACTATACTCAGATTAATCCCTGCTCGTACTGGGTAGGACCCCGAAGAGCAGCAAAGTACTATCATTAAGTATTTAATATTGCTACATTCACAAACGAGAGTCGAACCTCCAATTTTGCTTAAACGTAGATGAGCCCCTACTACTGAATTACGGTGTGATCGGTGGTAAAATATCGTCCTTTTACCGAGTAACCAAACTACGCACAAAGTAAGTGGAGTTTGATAAGGGTACGAGAAGCATCAAGCTTTCGCTCACTGACATCATCCGTCAATAGACAGGACAGTGACGTTGGGAGTACTCAGAAGAAATGGTCAGCCACGAGACACGAGGTCTGGGGTCGCACGTGTGGGCAAAAACTGGGTGACAAAAATGTACTTGCTTTTGTCATGTTTTTGTGTGCAATTTCCAATATCTCATAATATCCAGAGTCCACACGAATGGGTATGTCAGGCATTACACGTGAGGTTCCACTTAAATTGCTCAGAGGGACAATGACTGTGGAAGAGAGTTACAGAGTGAAAACGCCGATGGATGGGTACATCAGATGCTTGCAAGATCTCATATAACTTGGAAGAAAGTATAAGAAATAATCACAATGTACAAACCAGATTTTATTTTTCATTCATTCAATCATTAGGTTTATTAGTTTGCGGAGAAAAAGCAAAAGGAATCCTTGTAAGATAAGTAATTTTAAATTTTTTAATGGATTTAATTTTAAAAAATCTTCGCCTTTAATTTTTTAAATAGCAACAAAATATGTATGCCACGAAAATTATATATAAAAATATACGTAACACAAATATTATATATTAAGTAATCAAATATTATAATTATTAAATTCGATAGGAACTAATTAAATTACTCAATTCAAATTTAAGCGATAAGTTCAATTGTCGTGTCTGTAACATTTAATTGGTTTATGTAATACTCATTACTCTTTAAAAAAGTCTTAAAAATTAAAAATTACGAGAAGAGTTTCTTAAAAAATTAAAGATTAATTTTTAAATTACTTAAATTATAGAAAAATTCCATTTTTAAAAAACTTAATCAAGTTAAAGTCGATGAAAATGTAAATTATTATAGTTAAACTTAAGTTATTCTTAAATGACATATTTATACTATAAATAGATTTGAGGAAAAAAATTAAGATCAATTAACTTATTTCCAATGAGTTTATGCTCAATCCAATTAGTCTTCGAGATAGTGATTGGATCAATATAAGAAAATAAAACAAGTGCTTAAAAAATAAATTAACAAATAAATAGTCCGACTAAAATTTTCGAATAAAAATGTGATGAAAACATTGAATATGATATACATTTAAGTTTTTGTTTAGAAGTATTAAATCACTCATGTCGTGTTACTTATTAATCTATACCCAACATATATAAGTTCAAGATTTTTTTAACAAAATTGAAGTGATATGTTGTTCCACAAGTCTCTCATGTGATCAGGTTACTTGTTTCCCTTTCGGGAGTTTGCTGGACTAATTAGTGATTATGAACGACCATTTCCAGTTTATCTGTGGCTCCATCACTCAATGCTCGACAACGGAGACTTAGAGCAACAGAAAAAATCACAAGGAATCAGAAAACATCTTCTCTTTGCTAAAAGATTGGTCGTCTTTAAGCTCTTAACCGCAAGCTGACTCCTTGAAAAAAATGTTTTAGTTATTAATTTATGGTTCTTTTACCTTATTCTACTACGAAGCTGGGATAACGAAAATGGTATTTTTGGGTAGGGGGAATTGTCATAATTAATTGAATTCTGGAGGGCATGGTGGAAAAACTTTGTCACTGCGTAAGAATTCATCGACTAAAAGTGGATACGGAGTGTATATTTTGATCTACTCATGTGATTAAGCGTACCATCCTATTCATGTGATTAAGCGTACTTCCCCAACTATTATAATTCAACCACACGTTTAAAACGTCAGAATAGATGAAGACATTTGCAAACATTTAGATATATTAAAAGATGTTTCCAAACTTTTGATATAATAAAAGGTGGTTAGTTTACGTGGGAGAATGATAATAAAAATGAAAATGAATATAACAAGAGATAGGAATGGATACAATCATTATAATTATGATAGTTGGTTAAGAGGGAGGAATGATACCATTAGCATTGATAATGGTTGGTTTGTTAAAAGTATTCAGAAATAAAATTTTGTTATATTTTAATTAATTAAAATTTTTATATTTTAATTAATTACATTGTAATTAACTAATTAATAACACTTAATCAATCAATTAATTATATTATATATATGTTAATTATATTTTAATTAATTAATCAATTAAGAACCAAAGAATGAAAATCATTCCTCTAAGATGGGGGTATGGTGGATTACCCAAAATTAGGATATCAAAAATATGGGCATTCAATCATAATAAATAATCAACTATCCTTTTTATTATGTACCTATAGATTCATTCCTAATTCCCTCAAGTAAATACCCCTAAAAGGAAGAAACGTTTCCAGTACTGATGTAAATAAATCCATTGTTGCTGGGTCAAGCCGGATGCTCGATTGGGCTCTGTCTCGTTAGTATAGAATTTTTAATTGATTGACCGTGATATTTTCTTGTAGAAAAACTAATTTTTAGTGGTTAGACCGTAGAAAGGAAACTGAAGATTCTACAAACACAGTAGTTTTTATCTTGAAGAATCTTCAAAGGAAACTGAAGTGAACCAAAGATCATATCTATTGGAAAATATAATAATAGGGATGTACTGATGAAGGAGATGTTTAACCTAGTACGAAAACTCATTGTACATGGCTAGGCTTTCGTCGGATTGCCACTCCATCTAGTAGGGGATGGGGTAGATTCCCATTGATAAGGAACCAGTAGCTTGGAGCCTTTCCCATTGTAGGGAGTTTATACCGAAATCTCATCCAACCCAATTATAAAAACATAACTATTTGTGCATAGTTTACATGTGAATGCTGATTGATATTGCCGGCCAAATTCCCCTCCAATCCTTAAGGTTCGTTTTCTTTGTCCCTAATCAAGTAGGATTAGACGTAACCCAACTTTATTATTGTCTTCCAAATCTAGCATCCTTTGCTCTAACACTGCAGCACGTTTGGACTTTCTTTACCTCCATTCTAATCATTTTTCTAATCGACTATCTTATGTCCAAAGTTAATAAAGTTGCTGTTCTCTTTCCGTTGACAAAGAAGGGTACAACAGCAAAAGGTATCGTTATTGGTGTGTGGTCCATTTGGTATCTTTTGATTTAGAGGGCGTTCTCTTTGCTTATTGCTTGAAAACTAGGGGACAAAGCCTACTTATATTAATTACCTACACATACTTAGCCCGTATATGATGAATCCTTAGTGTTCGCTTAATGCCTTCCTAGCATCCTTTTGTCTAGTTTCGTTCGATACATTGTGCCATTCTTTAACATTGAAATTGATTTTTCCCATCAGATCTAAATCTTTTCTTTTCTCTCGTGTAGAAATCTTCTACTGACATGTTGATGTGGAAAAGGAAAGATTCTTTGCCGACAAGACAGATTCCAGGTTTTTGAGGCTAACCGGAAAGAAATATTTCCGTCTACACAGTAAACATAAGCCTAACATTTGTAAGGAAGAAAACAGGAAAAAAAGATAAAAGACACTCATCTATATAGTCCTCTCTAATATCTCTTTAAATTCAAGTCCCTTGTAACAAAAGAAATCGCTCTTAGAATCTACCGATATATTAACTTTTATGTGGCAAATGTTGAATTATTATTATCAATTCGATCTTAGGGATTGTGTTGGCAGATACGTTACTGCTTACATAATTATTAAAGCATATATACTTTATTGTGATTTAAAAATCGATAAATTTTAACTTCAGTTTTCCATTTGGTCATGCATGACAAAGTTATATATTTTAATTTTGCCAACCAAATTGCGGTAAAAAGGAAGAGAAATCATGGCCCACCGCACGTGTATGGGCGAATGTGTGTGACAAAACCCCGACATCGTCAGGAGGGGAAAGGAAAATGCCCACTGAGAAATAATGGGAAGCCATGTTATGAATCCTCCTGGAACTGACATTAGAGAATGATTAATGCTGGAGATCATGTAGACTACAATCATAGAGATTGAAATTATAAGCTAAATCATGATTAATATCAAATCCATTGGTTTCATGTAGGAATTTGGTGGGTTCCCATCCCCTAGCTAATTCCCCGACTTTAAAAAGCAATTTGGTTTTGTGATTTATGCTTTTTGAGGTTGTTGATGATGATGATTACGATCATGTATATAACCACTTTTGTAGTCCACTTTGTTGTGTCTCTCTGGCGACCAAGTGGCCACCACAATTTTTCACTTTCCGGTGACATGCTTCGACACGACACGCGTGACATCATTTTCTTTTAAAGGATTTATACGATGTGTTGCACCCACGACTTTAGATTTCTTTACGCATGGTATAGATAAGAAAATAAGCATAAAAATATTTTTTAAAAAAGAAAAATGAATATTACATATGGTAATATGGGTCACTACTCGGGTCAATCGGGCTGGGCCGAATTAGTTTAGGTCATTTTTTTATAGTGGGTCAAGTGGATGTGGTTGGGTCTTATTGAGTTGAATCAATTCAAATACTGTTTTGTACTTTTAGCTTTGGGTTAAGTTTGGGTCTGCCACGAATTCAATCCAACCAGCATTTAGACGGACAGACCGACAGAGTTATTCTCATGGAACATAAGTAGTTAACTTGAGTGGTTGGCCTCGACAGAAAGAAGAAGTAAAAACCAAAGGATTTTCTCTGCTTTGTCGTGTCAGATTTTAATGGGCTAGTTATCAATGCAGTTCAGTAGCCATATTCAAAGGGGAGCCCGAATATAGACATTTACCATTCTAGAACTGGACCCTAGTCCAATCATCTTGTACTTGTAATTGGTGTGCAAGATTGCCTCTTGCGAATAAACAATTTTTGTGTATTAACATGCGCATCAACGACATAAGTAATTTGTTGAGGTACCAATTATTCAAATGTCAATTGTAGTGAAAGAAAAAACCGTATAAAAAAAATATAAAGCAAAAATATAAAAATTTACGTGATTCAACTAATTATATAATCTACGTTTATAAGTAAAAAAATTAACTTTCTTTTTTTTACTGTGAGAAAGATAATACAAGAAGAATACATGACAACAATGTTCTCAATCTTCTAAAACTTCTACCTCACATAATTCTTATCAAGATATTTATAGTCTATGGTTAAATGTAAGAAGTTTAAATACATTAAAACTTTATTTTTACAAAATTCTAAAGTCACTAAAACTCTATTTTCATAAATGCTTAACAACATTGAAACTATATTTTTGCTCATCCTTGGAAATTGATTTAATGTCGATCCCACACTTTGACAACAACGTCAATTCAATTCTGACTAGGAAATCTTTCTAACCAATATGAGATTCACGCTAGTTTGACATCCCTGTTCAATATCGATTAGCTTATGGAATTTTATTATTTCCCAATAATTCAAGGCATATCTCGCAAATTTTTACCTTGATTTGAATTTTTCAACGTCTAACTAAGAATTACTCTCTGCTATACATGCCCCTAAGTGCTTCAAGTTATGTGAGCATTCACCAAGTCCAAGTTATACTTGAACTTTTATGTTGACAACAACTTTATCAACATTTCAATTGTATCCTCCAAAGTGTGAATTCTTTTTAACAAGATCTGATTAGATACAATCAATTTTTTGATCTTATAAAATCTCACATCCTTCACCACAACCTTTATTCATCTATTTTTTCATGACTTTTCATAGTCCCCTGAAAGATAGTTGCATCCTTGTTACTGATGGTAAGAGCATACGTGACTGAGTCTCTCCAACTATATATCTATGGTTGTTTGATGATCTATTTCACTCTATCCTTGGCTATACCTTATTGATAGTTTCTTCCTGACATTATTCTACCTTCTAAACTAGAATTTCTAACCTCCTTAGTATCTATTCTAGGCTTTTCTAGTACAACTTATACCACCTCTTAACATTATTGCTCATTATTGACCATGACATATCATTTCTATATATTTGCCTCAATATATGTCGCTCTCCAAACATTATATCTTCGAAGGTTACCCTAGACTTTTTACCAAGTATGTGAAATTTGTAAAATTCTATGTTTTTTGTCATCCTTGAACAAGCCCCCCTTATGAAGTTTCATTATCTTTTACCCACTATTATGATTTATTAAAATGTACCATACTACAACACTATCATCAATTTGCCCTGAAGATTAAGAAACAATCACTAATCCTATTATTATTTTTCCATTAAGACATAGAAGCTATAATGTAAACTTTCTTTTATCATAGTCAATGCGACCTTTACGACCGTAAACTACCCATCATTAAAAAGGAGTACCTATAGAAATTAGATTTTTTCAAAGCTCAAAAACATACTAGGGATTAATGTTTTAATTATTTTATCATGCATTTTGATTTGCACTAAACTACTACCTTTGACATCACACTCTCTATCATCATATAATCTAATAGTACCATTCCATTTTTGAAGAAACAAAACTAGTCCTTGTTTAAAGTTATATGATAAGACACGTTAGTGTTTATTACCTAGCAAAAGTTAAACTAAAGGAAATAATAATTTGTATGATGTGCTCGAGCTGTATATAGTTACATTAAGGGGCCGGTTGGTTCAAATGGGGTAACGAGAATAGGAATGAGAATGAATATAGTGTGGAATGAGAATGGATATAATTATTATAAATATGATGGTTGATTAGAACGAAGGAATGATTACCATTACCATTGATAGTGGTTGGTTTATTAAAAATATTGAAAAATTAAAATTTGTTAAAATTTTGTTTTACATCAAATTTTAATA
>JAOQMM010000173.1:9248473-9260015 GCA_027563515.1 Erythroxylum platyclados | reverse complement strand
AAAAGGTGCTTTACTTCACAAGGCCCAGGGCATACACGGTGAAGCTGTCAGCTACTTTTCTTCTCTCTTTAGCATAGTTGGTCCCTCAAACTTCTTACTTACAGATCTACAACAGCTAAACCTGTCACAAATTTCCTCAACGGATTTTGCTAATTTAATTTAACCGATTGTGGATACTGCGATTAAACAAGTGGTCTTCGATATGGACACTATAAAATCCCCTGGACCAGATGGATTTAATGGATACTTTTACCAAAAATCTTGGCAAATTATAGGTGGTTTCATCAAGGGTGCAGTCCAAGAATTCTTCTCGAATGGAATCCTCCTTAAAGAAATTAATCGCACCTTCTTGTGTTTAATTCCTAAAGGATCTAATCCTTCCACTTTTGGGGACTACCAACCTATCTCAGTCACCAACTTCTTGTAAAAAATAATCTCCAAAACCTTAACTATCCAATTGAAGACAGTCCTTGCTCCTTTGATTAATGACACCAAGGAGCTTTTTTAAGGATAAACATATCGGTGACAATGTCCTTATTGTATAAGAACTTTTGAAGGGATATTCTCAAACACACATGCCTCATCTTTTGCAAGGCATTTGATAGCATTAGTTGGGACTTTATGTGGAAAATGCTTACTGCTTCCACTTCAGTTCATCAATTGGATTAGAGAATGTGTCTCATTTGCCACCTTTTCTGTTCTTATCAATGGTAGTCCCACGACATTTTTCAAGCCGCTCGTGGACTCAGACAGGGGAATCCCCTATCCCCCTATGTCTTTATTCTTTGCATGAAGATCCTTAATGCCCTTATCAAGTAAGAAGTCCAAAACCAACCAAATTTCAGTCACCATATGAAATGTAAGAAGATTGCACTAATTAACCTCTGCTTTGCAGATGATTTGCTTTATTTTGCATTGTAAACATATATTCCATTCTCACCTATATGAGAGCTCTCGACACCTTCAAGCTATTTTTAGATTAGAGATCAATCAACATAAAAGCCATTTCTGTCTCTCCAAAAGTGCAATCCATCTGGAAAATCATATAATAAGAGCTACGGGCATAATGCATAAATGTCCATCTATCTTATATCTTGATTTACACGTGTCCACAAAATGACTTAACCATCTGGACTTCCTCTAATTGAAAAGATAAAGAAGCACGTTCAGTCCTGGGTTAACAAATAACTCTTTTATGTAGGTAAAGTGTAACTCATTAAATCTGTGCATAATTCAATGCACATCTATTGGAGTTCCCATATATTTCTATCCCAGCATCATCAAAACAATAGAATAGATGCTCAAGAATTTCCTATGGAGTCATCAGAATGGTTCCCTGGGTGCAGCTAAGTTTAAATGGACTGATCAATGTTACCCAAAAGATGAAGGTGGCCTCAACTTATGCTCCATCAAAACTACTAACTAAGCATTGATTCTCATGAGGTTCTGGTGGATCTTGATCAATAAAACATCCCTTTGGATCAAATGGTTATATTCTTATTTCCTCAAAGGGAAAAGTATTTGGGCAATCCAGAAAAATCCATCACAGTCACACTTTCTTAATAAACTTCTACATCTAAGAGATATGGTCCAACAGGAGATGTCCTGCAAGATTGGAGATGGGAACTGATTTCTTTTTGGTACAAAAATTGATCAAGTTAGGGATAGCGGATTAATTCAATCCCACATTCAGGAACTCCAATCCTCCTCCTACTCACCAAACCCCACTCTTTGATACAAGATAACTCTTCACATTTCCCACTTTGGTTGTGTCACTTACAACCTGGTACACCTGCTAATCCTGACATGCATGATATGTTTCTCTGGAAAGATAAGCCAGTTCATCACCTTACTAACAAAGCTATCATGCATTTGTTACGAAGAAGTAGTAGCAAGGTCGACTGGTTTAAGATAGTGTGGTGCAAAGCTTTAACATCGAGGATCTCCTTTATTCTCTGGTTGGCTGTCCAAAATAAGCTCAACACTATAGATCAAATGCCTTTCTTACAAGTCAACAAATCTTGCCCTATGTGCTTGGTACATGAGGAATCTAGGAATCATCCCTTTTTTGAATGCCCTCTCAACAAAGATATTTGGGTTCACATGACCTCGAAATGCCTTGGTTTAACTCTGGGGACTCATTTCTAGACATACTTCATCCCATTTCACACCAGAATCCTTACACACAAAATGACCAGTTGATACATATCATTGCTTTTGGTGTCTATGTCTACAATCTATTATGTGAAAAGAACCTCAAAGGATTTGCGGTCACGAGGGTCTCCATCGAGACCTCCAAGACTATGGTCCTTCATGAAGTACAGGAACTTATCCTCCTATAAAATCTGCATCAACACTGCAACCCAAGATTTTGATCTTCATTGAACTTATAATGTTATCTCTAATCATTCAGATAATTACATCTTTTTATTTTTGAACTTGTAATTTTCGCTTATCAGGGGGTTTCCTCTTAGTTGCCTATCTGCTCTGTACAACTTTCATAATTATTTTTTAATTCCATTTCCTTTTCCAAAAAACATAGTTTTAAAGTTAAATTTTATCATAATCTCTAAGATAATATCAATTCTCAGCAGATGCTATGACCCTGATCATTGGAATTTTATTTGTTAGTAAAGGCATATATCATAATCTACAAAAGTTTATGTCCTAATAAATGGTGACCACAAATTTCAAACTACTATAAAATTTCTCGTATATATTGATGTAATGTGTAGGGAGATACAAAAGACTTATCATCAATATATTTTAAATACAATACTGTCATTTCATTAAAAATATATAATGAATTTTACTACTTTAATTTTTTAATCAGAAACTTAAAAATGTTAAATAATAAGATGCTTCAATTGTGATACATCCCAAAATGGAACAGAACGGTTGCGTTTTAGTTATTTAAATTTCCTAGATTGTTATTTATTTTGCTTTATTATTACACCCATTAGCGTATATATAAAATGTAACTATAAATGGAATCCGATAAGACGTTATTTTAATTAAGAAAAAGAAAAACCCCGTATAATGCACGTCTTGTCATGTATCACTTTAGCAGAGGAAAAGGTAATATAAATGCAAAACATTGATAGCTTCTTGGCCCAAATTTCTCGCATTTCATGCACCTAAGAACAACAAGAACAAGAAAACACACAATACTAGAAGTAGACGGAAGAATAGAAGAAAGAACAGGTAACGCAATCCATCAAAAGAATTCAGAAGATATCCATTTGCTAGTTATTGTTTATAAAAAAAATATTATTTGGCATATATGTTTCGATTTTCACTGCTGAAAGGTTTTGGTCTGAAGATCTTGCTGGGACGAAATGGGGAGGCTATTTGTGGTGAATCTCGAAGGGAAGATCTACAGTTGCAAGCACTGCAAAACCCATCTTGCTCTCTCTGAAGATATTGTTTCTAAGGTATCTTTCGGATACCCTCCGATTGATTGGTTTTCTGGTTCTTTTTCTTATAATCTGCTGGAATTCTCATCTGGGTGTTGTTCATTTGGTTGGTTTTAAGTGGTTATTGCTTTGACGAGATCCTTGATGAGTTAAGTGCAGATTTTGATATGTTCAAGTGCTGATCCTAGTGTAGGTGGATGGAGAATAAGTCAACTATAATCTGATTGCGGATGTTTTTGATCAGTGGTTGTATTACGTGTTTTTATTTTTCAGGAGATCATCAATTTAAACTTATGTTAAAGATGTTGTCTATCTATCTCTGGTGATTTACTTCTTGGTTCCTTTGGTCTGGACTAGTGAAATTATAGAAGAAAACCCAACAGGGTGAAGTTTCTGCTTTTGGGCTGTTGGATAACGCTTAAGTTACTGTGCTCGTTAATTGAGTTGCAATCTCGGTTGTTTTGGAAGTTGAGTTCATAGTTCACTAGTTTTCTTATATTGGATTGTATCGCCATTGGGCAACTATGGATCCTGAAGAACGGAGGCAAAAAGATTATTAACATTCCTTTTGTGTCCTTCCATGATTCAATTGGTTAATCACATATTTGTTATTTTGGTTTATGATTGAATCTATAGCTGACTATTGTTGGTGATAGCCTTGAGTTTTTGTTTGGTGCGTTTTCTGCTTGTTTTTATGTTTGATAAGGATGTGACATTCTTTTATATTCTGATTACATTGTAGACCATTGCCTTTTTTCTTTTCTCCACCTCCGACTGTATGCTAGAGATTAGATTTCATAGATTGGACTGATATGGACTTACTTCGAGTCCCTTTAATGGGTTAAGTTGTACTTTGAAGCTTACTGAGTATAACTGTGTTTCTTTATCCATACCGGGCAGCACCATAATTTATTGTTATAAATATAGTTTCCCATGCATTAAATCGCATGTAAAATGGATATTACTATTTCCTATCGTCTGGTCATTGTTTTCATATATATGAACTTAATTCTCTCAACAGTTATGCATGGCCATTTATTATTAAGCGTAATGTGGTATACAAATGTAGGCCTTATGTGTCGCAATAGACAATATGACTCTTGGAGATACCATACCCAGCACAATCTGACTTCCTGTTTTGCCTGTGTTCTTTATTCAGGAATTCCGCTCCAGGCATGGAAAAGCTTATCTCTTCAGTAAGGTGTAAGTACTTCTTGACTTGAGGAATCTGTCTTCCTATCACGTCATCAACAAGTAGACATCATCACAAATTCAGTGAATAACCCTAAGACTTTGGGGTGCCTTTTAAGAAATTAAGATTAATTTTATAGTTTTCTTGTGCTTCATATAATTTGAGTTGATTACACATTGATAATAGGTGCCTTCTAAGAAATTAATTAACTTTTAGTTTAGAGCCTTAATTTTCTACTTTTGTTGTACTTCATATAATTTGAGTTGATTCAAGGCTAACGGTTGCATGCATATGTTGTTAGTTCTCATCTGCACTAGCAAATCCTCATTTCATTTTGTTAAAATGCAAATCTCTGTTGATGAAACAAAAAAGGCAATAGCTGACATCCAGTCAGTGTCTTTCTGCTGTTGTATCCTTTCATATGTCTCAAAACCCAGGCGGAGATGGATGGTGCATAATGGGATAACTGCATGTATATAGTTTTATGGTTACTTGGTGGACTGGGTAGAAAGCGGGTGACTGTTATCTCAGCCAAACATGTCTACAGGCCAAAAATGAATGACTAGTCCCTCATCACTTATTTTTGTTTAACCATCTTCCCTTGTTTGACAGAGTTAACACTTCAGTGGGAAAACTAGAGGAAAGAATGATGATGACGGGGTTGCATACAGTTGCTGATATATTTTGCATCATGTGTGGGTCAATTGTGGGGTGGAAATATGTAAGATCACCAGGGCAATAAAATTCTAATTTGTGAATGCTTGTTTGGTTTTAGCTAATTTGATGGTTCTTCCAGGAAACTGCCTATGAAAACAACCAGAAGTACAAGGAAGGAAAATCTGTTCTAGAGCGGTTAGTAACGCACTTGTTTTTTCAGAGGAAGTCTAGAATTCTAAATAGGAATCATGCACGAGTAAAACATGTTATGGTTGTTGATGTTGAGCAGGTTTAAGGTGTCTGGTCCTGATGGAAGCAATTATTGCAGCAGTCATGAAATGCATATTGGTGGAAGTGATGGAGATGATGCTTGATCAATTGTCCTTCCCAACTGTAAATTCTTTCTCCTCCATGTCTTTGACTCTTGTGAATGATAGAACTGAAATCCTTGTTCTGACAGCTTTAGTATCTTGCTGTCACTACCTGATTTGAAACATTGATTGTTGATCCTAATTCAGTCCATCTTTCTCTAAAAGTGTCGGTTTATGTTAAATGACACAACAATTGGTTAATATTTGATTGCAAATTCAGGGGGGAAGGCTGTTGGTTTTTGTATATGCTGCCACTGGTGAATTTTTACAACTAAAAACTAAATGGTCCTTAATATTTGTAAAGATGACTTAAACTCTTAAAAATATTGTCCTCTTTGATATGGAAGACTACAGGATTATTATTTTCAGAACAAAGACCTTCCAATTTGCGTGAAGGATACATTTGATTTTCGTGTACAAATGGATAACCGAAGATGAATAAGGGATCTTTTGTTTTTTGTTTTTTTCATTTTGTGAACCCAGATGAGCTGGCTTGGTGGTCAAATCTCAAATTGTTGCACCCTCGTAATGTTTTCGTGGTAGACTGCTACAGCCCAGTAATTTTATGTTTATGAGCTTAGACTGTTAAGAATCTACCTTGGCATCATTTCTTCTTCAACCAATGAAAGAAAATAACTAAGATTAACACAGAGATGTGTTACTCTTTACACGTAATACGATTACTTCCACAGACAAAGACGAATTAGCAAGGTCAACTCTTCTACGCTGACAAGTGTTTTGCAGTCGCAATTTCGAGTTAATCAAAGGTTTGCGAGGAGACGTAAGGGTCACTGTTGTATATGTACAATGTAGACGTCATGGCACCAAGGATTGTTAAACGATGAAAGAGAAATAATAATAAACAACGGTAGAGAGACTCTTGAGTGTTTTGGACTCTGAGTGTTTTGGACGCGGTAGATTGAAATTGCTGATTACCGCTTTATGTCCATGAAGCAAAGTATAATCTATTGGGCTTTCTGTTCCAATGGATTCTTATTAAGCCCAATGGGACATTCAAATGTTCCATTCTGGCTTCTATACAAACGAATTCAGCAACCGTAAAGGATAAGTTTGGAGCTTTGTAACAAATTTGGTATCATCGGAAACACGATCCAGGCATATGATGCTTTACCTAACTTCGACGGAAACTCCAGAGAGGGGCGGTAGAACGAGACCTAAGTAGAAGCAAATATGGGGGAAGACAAGAGAGAGGAAAAGAAGCAAACTCACATTCATATGATATGCAAAACGTTCGTACGTTGTAAAAGAAGTAAACACAATCCATAAACAAAAGCAATTTCTGTTTACTGCAGAGGCAAATGTATGATATTCCTATAACTCATAACCATGAACTTATTTAGGAAGACAGCAATGATCGAATGTATAATTAAATGTCCAAGAAGATAGTCCATGATTTCACAACGCTGAAGAACATGGCTCAAACTGAGAGAATGCACATCGGTTTGGAACCCAAGACTGCATCACAGCTGAGAAGAATAGGCATCTGTCATGTATTTTGAGGACCAAGAAAACACATTGATAGAATCGTATCAGCCAAGTGAATAGACTATGCGCTCAGACAGTTCCGCACCCACAACTCGCTTATATCTACGCAGCTGTGGTTCCAGGTAGTTCCTTTCATTGGTACCAAATGCTCGTTGTACATCCTTTACCAAAATCAACAATGGAGTGAATATTGCATCTAGGTAATAGAGAAAAGTCAGTTCAAATGATAAACAAGTTTTACGCTATAATATCCACGACTCCCTTTATTCATCCAAACCATGGAAGTTGTCCTTCATGTTTCATTTAATAAATTACTATATAAATATACCTTGTATCTGAGACGAGATCCATTTATCCCAATTAAAGTACCACCTAAATCTTCATTTCCCAGTTCATTTAGAGTTTGATCACCCATTTTCGGATCTAACTCATCATCAGAGCTTTCAAATTCTGATTCTATCATTTCTTCATCCTCATCCATCGCAGGATCATTCCTGTTCTCATCACCATTGTCATTGTGTAGCTCTCCCACCTCATTTTCGGGAACATGCAGGAATGACTCTCCATTTTGCAAAAGTGAACTATCTGACAAGACAACATATGGCTTTCTATCAAGCAAAGGCCTTGCGATTTCAAAGGAAACCCACCTGGGAAAAAAAGAGAATGCTGGCTCATTAGAACTTAATACCAGAAATACTATTCTACCTTCAATATTTTAAGGCAAGATATGCAGCCAAGAAAATTCACAGCATCCAAATGTCTTGCCCTCAAATAAAAGTCAGGTTTCCATTAAGATATAATGATAAATCAAGACCCAGGATTGCACTTCACTAAGTACTAAGAGAAAGCTGGTTAATATGAAATGCATTTTCTTTTTGAGATAGTCCATCTGATGCCCTGATTGAAAATAGTTACGAACAGACTCAAATCCTACCAGCACAGAACTTACTTAAGACAAGCTAATGCTCATGCCTTGTCAATTTCCAGATGTCAAAAAGCAACTTACTGATAACGGAGAGGGCACAGAAGCTCAGATGGTCGATATGTAGCTTTATATCTCATTTTGCTACAGGAGTGAATATAATAGCCAAGATAATAATACTGAAGACTGGGGCAATGAACTTGATTATCTTTTACCCAGCCTATTTCTTGCAAGGCTGAATACTTGCCTGGTGATAGGAAGGCAAAATCTGGATCCCAGAATAAGTATTTACTGGATAAACATTTAGGAAGTATATCTATTACCCCAACAGCAAATAGCCGACCGTTAATTAAATACTGCTGATGAAAAGACCCAAATCCACAAGGAGGAACTCCACCATCACCAGATGGTGAGACAGGTAGTAGGGGAGTATCAACCAGAAACCTCCTGTATGAGCTTTCACTAACATAAGTATCATTATGCACTATCATCTGGTATCTTCTATACAATTCAAACTCTTCCGGATCAAAGCTAGATCTTTTCAAATGAATCTCAAGCCTCTGCCTTTTACCCTGAGGATGTTTGGAGGCCTTTCTCAAACAGCAGCCTTTGCTTTTACAAGATGTGACTGACTCTTCATAGCCAGCACCAGTTTTCGTACTACTACTGGAAGCAGCTTGTGTTCCAGGAGCATAAAAATTAATGTGTCCATTGCCAGCCCTGATTGATATACCATTAGTTTCTGACACATGATGCAAAGCATTAGCTATCTTTTCTGCAATGGTTTTTGCAGACAGATTATCATCTCCTGCACTTTGTGTAGCATCTTTCTCAGAGGACCGTGCACGCTTTATGTTGGCCGCTATTTGAAATGCAATGTTACTAGAATACAGGAGATCCTCTGTTCCTTCAACTAGTAACTTCCTTTTTGCTTGTGAAACCTTTTTCACTGAAGCTTTCGGCAATGTAATGTTGGAAGGAAGTTCCCATTGTTCATTACATGTACGAATTACATTGTCAATTTGGCCTGCCAAATAGTCAGAAAAATCTTCTGCCCCACCCTTCCGCTCAATTTTACCAGATGTGGAGCCATACATTGCTGCATTATTTGCATTGTGGGAAGCACAGCTGCATGTAGCCTTTGTCGTATTAGATTCATCAGTAACATCCCCAGAGTTTTCCACATTGAGTGAGCCATCCAAAAACCTAGAGATACAGTATCACCATTGGTCAATGTTGAACAGAGTACATAGAAAATAATACATCAAACTGAACTTAATCTCCTGCAGTCATAGAATTCAAGTTAGGAAATAATAAATCTCATGTTCATAATCTCTTTTGAATACCCTAAATTTCAATGAACACTGAAATCTCTTAGCCTGGTCACTCTAAGTTCTGATAAATGATGGACACTTGGACAGGGAAAAGGTGTCTACTCTGCATGATATCTTCATGAATGGTGACAAAGTTCCCAATACTTGGAAAAAGATAAAAATATTTTTCAAGTGAAATATCTGAAGCATTATTCAAATGACATATCTGAAATATTTTTCAAATCAAACTTCTGTATGTCAAAAATAGAAAGTTATTGCAATTAGCAAATTCAATAATAAACTTAAGTGAACAGGGATAAAAGTGGCATACCTCTGCATTTTTCTAAGCACACGAAGCTGCTCTTTTGAAGCAATAAAATCACTTGCTTTTAGGCGAATAGTATAAGATGGACAGCAAGTCCTTTCCATCTCAGGTTTGTAGAGGAAGCAGCCAGATCTTCTCCACCCTCGGTCAAGAAGGTCTAGTAAAGGAGAAAAGAATTAGAAAGAGAAAATGGAACTAACCTATTCCATCTGCATTTGCCAAACAAATAGAATTTCAGTCATTTTCTCATGCATGAAAAAAAATTTTATCTTAAAAAATCAAAACACTAGAACTTTATCAAGAACACAGACGAAAAAATCAAAATTGATGCCAGCAACTATACTGTAGAAACTGTTACCGCATCAGCTCTACATCCAGGACTAATGTTACAGCACAAAATCTAATAGAGGTTCTTCTACATCATACAAACCTTGGTAGTCATCAACGGTAACGCTATTTGCCCATAAACCTGCAAAAGCAGAAGCGAATTAATTTTTATTGTCGTTAATAAAAAAAAATTTAAGACAACTAAAGCTCGCAAAATTGGCTACGTTAGTAAAGCTATACAGAAAAGAAAAAACTGCTTTCCTATTTCATTTCCGACATTCTATCGTCACTGCTCTTCTTTTCCTCAAATTAGTCAATATTTTAGCTAAACTATGAAAAAAAAAATGAAGCGGTGTCCACCTGATCTGATTAAAACTAACCAAGTGATGGCTGAAAATTTTAGGAAAGGAACATCAATATCCGATACTAGTTATCAGAAGACAAGCTAAACTAGCAAAATTGCTAGGAATATCAAATTAAACCGCAAGTAATTGAGTAAGACCATAAATTCGATAATCACGAGTGCTTGAAAGATAGGTACCGTGAGAGATACTTGTCCCACCGGTGGATTGGCAATAACCGCAAGAGCTTCTACGGCGGCCACAGTCGACCACTACGGTTTCTCCTTTGTTGTTGTTGTTGTTGCGGTTATGGCTTGTGCTCGCTTCGCTCTTTCTCATCTTCCCTGCCATTTTTTGCCCTTAATCAACTACTCACTATAGATTCAATTAAGGTCTCTAAATGCTAAAATTGGACGGTGAATGGAAACATCTCGATCATATCCGTCGAATCTCAATCTTTTCTCTTACGCTTCTTAAATAGTTAATTTTGGATTTTGAAGGGGTACAAGGATAGAATTAGAGAAGGGGCAAGTTGGTCCTTTTGTTTTTAAAAAATTATTGACGAGGCCGGATTTTGGTTTGCAGGCAGCCCACAGATTTCCTAGGGCAAAAGGAACCGACCACTAGTTGGAATCACCGAATTATACAACGCCCACGTCGACTTGTCCTAATTCGTAAGACTTGTGGGTTGTGATGTTGTCAGTACTGACTAGCCAGTACACCCTTACAAATTCACTAGGTCTAAATTTTAAACATAAGTTAATGAACTAAATTTAAAGTTAAAAAATTTAAGCATTATATTTCGGTTAAAAATAAACCCAATATTTAGAAATATTTTTTAATTTTATTAATTATAATTATCATTCAATAATAATTTTAGATTAATCTTCGTTTATATCTATATTTCTTATATCTTATGTAAAATTAGAGGCTAGAAAGCGAGCTGATCTTTGCCTTTTGTTATTGTGTGCTAGATAGTTGAAGTCAAAAACATCAATCATACTACTGGTAGGCATGACAATAGGTCGGGTTGGGCTGGTTTTGCGCCTGACTCGGCCCGACCTACCCAAAGGCTAGCCGGCTTGTGGGCTGACGCCACTTCATATTAGAAACAAATAAAGTAATATGCGTCACACTTCTGATTATTAAATTAATCTAACAATCTCCCACTT
>JAOQMM010000173.1:9230398-9242935 GCA_027563515.1 Erythroxylum platyclados | reverse complement strand
GAAAGGAGTTCGAGCTTGCAAATTAGACTTTTGTGAGCATTGTGTCAAAGGGAAGCAGACAAGGGTGAAATTCGGCATAGCAAAGGAAGAAACAAGAGTAGAAGTTCCAAAAGCAGGGAAAGTCTAAGAACATGTCTAAGTCTAGAGATGGCAAGGAGACTAAGATGTGTCACTACTGAACCAAACTTGGTTATATGAAGTTTTGCTATGCGTGGAAGAGAGATATAAGAAATAAGACAACAAGAAAGATAGAGACGACAATAACATTAAATCAATAACCTCAAGCACTAATGATGAGGTGCCACTAATTTATGCAACTAGTGAGTGTCTCCACAGTTGTCACTCATATTTTGAGTGGTTTATTAATACAGGGGCTTCCTATCACTATGTTATGAAGAGAGAATACTTCACCATAATTTTGGAAGTGTGAAGATAGAAATTAGATCTCTATTAGCATCATCAACATAGTTGACATCCAAGTTCAAATCAAAGTTAGGTGTATGTTGATCTTGAGAAGAGTACGACACATTATAGACTTATGTCTAAATTTTTGGTCTAGAATGTGTTTGACCAAGAAGGATATTAACACACTTTTGGAGATGGCAAGTGGAAGCTGTCTAAAAGAGCATTAACAGTTGCTCATGGTAGATTGTGCTACACCCTATACAGAAGGTGTGCGTTAGAGAATTATATGTCATTAAGGAGGATACTTCTCTAAATTTTTTACATTAAATATTAGGATATATTAGTGAGAAGGGGATTAAATTACTAGTTGGAAAATCACTTATCCCTTTAAAAACCAATATTTCCCTCAACCACTATGATCTTTGCATGGCTGGAAAGTAGCATTGAGTTTCGTGTCATAAAAGATCTATTATAAGTTAGAACTATTATGGTCCCATTGAGGAGGATTCCTTGGAGGAAATAAGTACTTTATTACTTTTATCAATGATGTTACTCACAAGACTTGGATCTTCATGCTAAAAATAAAATTCAGGTGTTTGAGACCGTTAAGAAATTTAATACCATTGTGAAAAGGAAGCTGGAGTTGAAGTTTCTTCAAACTAACAATGGAGGCAAGTACACCTTTAATGATTTTGAGGACAAGTACACCTTTAACGATTTTGAGGGCTATTGTGCAAGTTATATGTTGAGAGGATGAATAGAGTGGAAAAGATTCAATGTATGCGCAAAATGTCCAATCTACCAAAGTTCTTTTAGGGTGAGGCAGTTTGAATCATAGCATATATGATCAACAGAACTCCTTCAATCCCTTTGGATCTTGGTATTCCCAAGAGAGTATGAAAAGGAAAAGATTGGACTTATACGCATCAGAGGGTGTTCAAATGCAAAGCTTTCAAGCATGTGCCAAAGGAGTAGACATCGAAGTTGAATTTGAAGACTACTTGTTATATATTTGTTAAATATGGAGATGAGGATTTGGATTATAAGCTCGATGACCCAAAAAAGAAGAAGATTGTTAGAAGCTGGGATATAGTTTTTTAGAGCATGAGATAGGTGCAGATCTCGTCAAAGAAGACAAAACTACTTTTAGCAATTTGCCTTTCAATACAGTAGATTCCATACATATGCCTATTACCATTGATTAGCCTTTAAATGAAGAAGGCAAAAGGGATGAGCTAGCATATGATGTTAATGATAAGGTATAACCTATTGGAGATGAGTTGCATGAGCCACATCCTATGGATGATATAAAATAGGTTTATGAGAATCATGAGCAAGGGGAGCAACCTGCTCAAGTGTTAGAAGAAGATTGAATTTAAAGGCCAACTAGAGGGAAGAAGCCTTCAGCTAAATGCACAAGTTTATAACATCTTCTAGTCACTATTAATGGGGAGCTAGAGAATTTTTAAGAAGTTCAGTCACTCAAAAACAAAGAATCTTGGCTCAAGGCAATGTAAGAGGAGATGGATTCTTTGAAGAAGATTCACATGAGATAAGAATGATGCTGACATATTGAGGAATGTGGATCCTAAAAGTAAGCTTGAGCTTTGTAGTTAGCTCGTCGGGATGTCTTTCAGGTGATCAATGGGATGGTTGATTTCTCCTTCGAGATAACCTAGAGTGGGAGATTATTGTGAATCTAGCCTCATTTTAAACATATTCATTAGACCAATTCCACTAAATTTAGGCTATAAAAGTGCTGTTTGTCTTCATAGATCAAAAATAATGAAGATCCAGTAGATTTGAAGTAAGAACCAATGAGTTGAAGTTGCTAGAGCACACACACATATATGAGCTGCACACACTTGTGTTAATGGTAGATATAGACATGTGGATGAACGTGTAAGCTTTTACAATAGTGTATGATTTGAATGACAATGTTTGGGGATAGACACACTTGTGTCATTGGTGAACACGACCATGTCCATTGGCCGTGTAAGTCTTTGGAACCCCGTCTATCTCCATGACGTCAAGTTTCGAGGGCCACATTCACTAGTATAATTCTCGTCCTTTTGATGTTAAAAGATAAGATTGAAAGGAAAAAAGTTGCATGAGATAGAAACATATGACGAAAGAAGAGTTTCAGAGTCCAAATAGCATTGTTCAACTACAGTTTTATTGAAGTTTGATTTTTAGAATAAGTTGGGCGTGTGTGTGTGTGTGTGTATGTATACACACATATATGTTAATTTTTACTCAATCTTGGAAGTTTTTAGAGAGTTAAAAGAGAGTTTAACTATGGTTGTTTTATAAGATGTTTTTTAGTTAGACTCAATAGCTCCAAACCTTAAACGCTTGTATTATAATATTTTTAATTTAGTGGATTTATTATTAATTTATCCCGTATTTTTCATGTTAAAATTATATATCCAATTTATCTTTCAGTCATGTGTATCATTAGAGTGTTTTATTATTGGTTTCATTGATCATGTGAGTGTTATTGCTTGGAGTCTAACACTAAGAGCATTCGAAGCCATCTAAGACTGAGGCGATAAGGTGGAATCGTTGAACAAAAAACTCAAATACATAATATTAAATTTGAGAAACCTTTCTAGCATCTTTCTTTATTCATAGGTATTTTGTTACAAAATTAAAGCAAGCTTGGTGTTTTGTTTTATACAAAAAATTTGAACAATACAAAGTATCGTTAGCTATAGTAACCACTTTTCCTACTTATGACTTAAATGTACAACTCAAAAACTAAAAATGCATAGCTAAATTATGTAGTCTGATAGCTCCCCTCAAGTTATAATCCCAAATTGAAAAAAAAAAGGATGAAAAATGACCAACGAAAGGTCTAACAAAGATGAACATGGAATAAATTAAGGTTGAATATAAAGTTGCTTAAAGTAATCATCAACAATACCATAATCAATGTCAAAATGTTTAGTCTTTTTATGAAAAATTATATTAGCAATAGCTATCTGATTGTGACAATGTGAATAACTTAAGCTGGAAATCATTGATTAAATAAGAAACTCACAAGAATTATAGTCCGATACTTTGGTATAATAGGTTGCTTTAAAGTCTTCTATAAGACTAAATCTCCACTAATAGACATACAATAGCCAAACAATGAATCTTGAATAGTTCTATAAGCACCATAATATGCAACCATTGTAAAGTCACTCTGCATTAGAAAAATGTCTTTTTAGTAACATTTGCACTAACATACTAGAAGAGATGGAATGCTTTTTAATGAGAGACTCATTGATGAAACATAAATTGAATCAAATGTTGTACTGTATAACTCACATTTTCTTTGATGGAATTTAGATACAACAATTTCTCAATTATCCTTCTGCATTTTTCTAGCTTATTAAATAATTGATATTCATTTAAAGACAAATTAAAACCTTTTAAAAGAGGAAATTGCGCGTCATTCATATCATCTAGTTTACCCTCTAGTAGATATCATTAAAAGAAATTGTTGAGTCGCAAAAGTTCTTTAAGTAGGTCATATAGTTACCAGGCTTAAAAAATATTTGGCATAATCTGAATTTTTTATCATGAACATCTAATTTAAAGTTGTCATTATTGATTGCATTACATCTTTACTAGTGTTAAGAAACATCATATCATCAACATAATTCAGTAAAGCCAATAACTCATTCCCACTTACTTTAATATACAAGCAATAGTCATTCTTGGATTGAATAAAACCCAATACAATTAAGAGTTTTGTAAATTCTAGGTTCTGTTGTTTGAAGGACTACTCTAAATCTTAAAAAGACAAACGTCATTTTTATTAACCTTTTTTTATATCTTTCAGGTTAAAATATGTACACTTTTTCTTCCAAATATTCATGTAAAAAAGTATTATTAATGTCAAGTTATCAAATGGACTATTATTTTACTATAGCAAGAGTAAGAAATAATTAAATAATATAACCAATTTAGCTACAATAAAAAATCTATTTTTGTAATCAAATCCTTCCACTTAATTATAACACTTAGCAACTAATATTACTTTGACTTTTTCAGTAGCATCATACTTCACCTTATAAAGCTACTTCTCCTTATAACTTTCTTGTTTATTAACAATTGAACCAACTTTTAGGTATTGTTTCTCTTTGAGGCATTTAATTCATGTTATATTTCTTGGAATCCAATATAATATCTCTTGAAGCTTCTGCACAAATGGTTGGTTCTTAAACTATAAACACATTAGAAATAAATGTCATATAGGAAAGCAAATAGAGAAGAGAATAAAAGAAAACAAAGAATATGAAACACAACTATCAATCAGGTCCTTTTAATGTTAAAAGAGTGTGACTATTATTAAGAAGAGAAGTAACATTGCACTTAAAATCTTGTAATCAACTAAGCTTCTTAATAGTTCTTTAGCTTTTTTTAGCCATTGGTAGAAGCATATCAATTTTTTATAGAAAAGGTATATTCATTAAGTCATTCTCATGGAAATTACTTGATGGTTTAGTTATTAGGCTCCTGAAAGGTATATAGGTAAGGTGGTTTATTGATTTGTGTGAAAAGAAAACAATAAGAATTTTTTATGTATGGAACCACATGTAAAAGTATACTAGGATTATGCTTTGCATCATTCTTAAAAGGAATTATATGCTTATGTATTTTTTTAATTTTCTAAATTATGTAACTTATATTCATTTTGATTCTTTAAATATCTCATGAAAACACAATTTATAGACCTAACCTCAAATTTGTGTTTGTAGTGATAAACATTAATAGCATAAAAAAGACATTCGAACACCTTCATATGCTCATACATAGGTAGTTTTCCACTTAATAGCTTAAATTTATAGGCAAACTTTCTTGAAAGAGCCCTATTCAAAATGTATGTAGTAATAACAACATACTTGAACTGAAAGACAATATTAGTATTGTTAGTCCCTAATGGCTCCTAAGAGGAGGATAAATTAGTGTTTGTAAATTAAGAAATTATTTTATATTTAATATATGACATTCAATAATAATAAATAAAAATTAATGTAAAACAATTTATAAATTATAGAGAAAAAGAAACATAAATTGATTTATAATGGTCCGATGAATAACTTTTGCCTACGTCCACTCTCTAAGATACTTCTTAGAATTTTCACTGAGTCTCTTCTTTCAATAAGGTGAAGAGGAATCTTCTTTATAATTATCTTGTTTTTCACAAGTAAATAAAAACTCTTCTTATAATCTTTATCTAAGGTGAAGAGTAACCCCACTTATAAAAGAATTTACAACTCAAAATATATCACTTGATCACATTGATATAGTTAAATGACTCACTCACTAAAGTTTAGACAATGAAAGCTCAAATGCTTGGAAAATCCTAGAAATATGTGCATAAAAATATTTGAATTCTTATCAATGCATAAACCAATGAGAAAATATACATTTATAGGGTTTTAGGATCCAAAATAACTGTTGGAGCCAAAAACTAGACATTATAAAGACTAGTTACAGAGCACCAATTGACCAGTATAGTATGTTAGTCTACCAAAGTACATTGAATAATCAAAATTAACTAGTTGCTAACTATTGGTCGACCAATAAGCCACATTAGTCATCTAATGTAACAAAACCAGTATGTCAACAAATATTATTATAAAATCTGGGTATATCAGTTTTGACAATTCTAGCCTATATTGGTCAAACACTACATATAAGTTAGTCAATTCCCATAAAATCATGATTTAAACAATTTTAGATGCTCAAACTTCATTTTCTGAACATAAATACTTTTCAAAAAAAATTCCATAAAAATATTTTAAAGTTCAAAGGGATTTTCTTTGAAATCAAAACTTTAATTCTTTATAATGAACGAAAATACTCATTAAATTAATTAAGACGATGATGTGTTTATGTATGGTGAGCCTTTAAAATTATCAAAATGACTAAGTGAAAGTACAATAGACATTACAAATTTTTATAATTTTGATGTCTCTTAATCTTCTCTATTCTGCACTTTGATCTTCACTTCGAATGATTCAAACTTTAACTTTTCCTTAGTAACTTTATGAAATATCTCTTGATTTATATATGACTAAAATTTTCTCTTATAATGATTTCATAAAAATAAAACTCATTAGTAGTACTTATGTTTTATTATTATCAAAACATTAGTTAAAACTTCCTTTGATACAACAATCTCTCCTTTTTTATGATGATAAAATATTTTGTGATATAGAAGAAGTAATAATGAAATCAAGTGCATACATAATATAAATCATTAACTCATGCATGAAAAAGATTATAAGTGAATTTTTTAAAGCAAAATTGTATACATGATAAATGTCAACATAATATCAAATGACATGATAAAAATATATTCAGTTATCTAACATTTCTAATAATCAACAAAGTAGATACATATCCAAAATACTCCCTTTAAATCTAATATCACTATATTTCTCTCCCTTTTTTTTAAAACATCAAAAATCAGTTATATGGAGGAGAAAAGTAAGATTGAATTAAGTAATATAAGCCATTAAAACGGTGCATTATAAAATCATAATAAAAGTCAAGATTGCCTTATAGTTGGGTGAGTTATCACTTAATAGTTACTAGATGAGCATTTGAAGAAAATTATGACATGGTCAGGAGGTAGTAGCCTTATTATCTGCAGGTAGCTCAATGGTGTGACTAAGTAGAGGCTCATCAGAATTAATGTCACATAAGGGAGCCTTATATGGTGGTATAGGCTGCTAAGGTTGTAGTTATTACTACTGATTTGGCTGAGTCATGTAATCATCAACCAACTATATAGGGTAGCATAAAGAATTCTAGATCAACCTCATATTTTATAGGAGGGATGTGGATATGCTAGATGATGAGACTAAGGATAAGAGCATAAGTGATATTTTGTTTCTTTTTATTGGTGTTATTAAAATACACCTTATTATGCACAATGAAGTTACCAAGATAAAAACTCTCTTCTATTTTGAGGGTGGGTCGAAACCAAAAGTTATAATGTCCTGAAAACATAGAGCAGACATTAGAAGAAACAAAGTTGTACTTGACAAAAGATGACAAAATCTAGGAATAGTATTGAGACTATGAACATCTTTGGGTTTTTTTTTGGCTTTTGCATTGACACCTAACTTAAAGATGAATTTGAATTTATCATATACAAAGTGTGTTGAAGTTGATATTTGGTATGAAAATTATAATAAGTATATTTTTTAGGAATGTGAATGCCTAAAATCTCATTATAAGACTACTAATAAGATGGATGTCTACATATTGGACTCTAGAACATAAGTGAGTGTCATCTTAAATTACTAGAGGTTGAAAAATACAGTCAAATAAAATTTGTTAGGGTTATGTGATAAGTCTTGGTAAGTAGAGATTTTCACCCTTAATCGTAGTTGTACAAGGTCATATGCTTTAAATTGTTCTAAACAGGATGGAAAATTGAAATAGTTTTTACATAAATCATGTAGAGTATAATCAGTAAACTGAGGAGAGAGAATGTTAAAGCACTCATTGTTGCAAGGGAACAATATGCAAGTGGTGGAGGAGTTAGCGATCTCTAAAAAGTCCTCCGAGTCTTAATATGGGTGGGGTTAACCTTACCTTAAGTAAATCTCTTAAACACAGGATTAGAGCTCCCTCTAGTTCTTTCTATGAGAATAAAAGGTGTGAGGTACTTTGAGGGACAAAAACCATACAAAAAATAGGTACCGGTGAATTAAAGGTCAATGACCAAATGCAAGGAAAGCACTTCGATGAATTCTTAGAAGTTAAATCTCACTAACTTTAGTTTCAATAAATAATAAGTTTCAATGAAATTGAATGTTGGAATAGCTTAAGTAAATTCCCAGTTATAGTAACCATCCATTAATTTCACAAAAATTCACCTTTAATTTCACTAATAAAGCTTAAATTTGAAAAAAGAAATAAAAGATATGTCAGAAATTGAAAATTCCTCAATTTTAAAATCTTAACTCACTTAATTTACAATTTTATTTAATCTGAATGCAATCTCATGAAATTGAATGCACTTACATATTTAAAGATACAAAAATAAAGTAAATTAATCAATAATTGAAAGAAAAAATCATAAATTCTTTAAGAAACATATCAAATGAGGTTAGGGGTTACTCAAATTGAAATAGTTAAATTAATCATTAGAGATGATGTAATCATATCTTGAAGATGTAGGTGAATTCATCAAAATTGATTATATCACCTAAGATTCCCCAGAGAAGGAGGAGAGTCTAGGAGGCTTCTTCAAAACTAATTGTATCACCTAATATTCACTAGATAAGGAGGAGGATCTAAGATTGGCAAGAACTAAGTGAGCTTAGCCCGAGACTTGATTAGGTCCAGGGCTTGCAGTTTAAGCCTCAAGTTTGATAGAGCTTCGAATTGTCCACAACTTGATAGGGCTTGACCATGCCTAAAAATTAGAGAAATTAATACTTAAAAATATTAAAAATAAATATCTTTTTCAATTACATAATGTAAAAAAATACAAATAGTATAAGTTTTCAAATATAAGATACAAAGTTAGAGATTGGAGTACAATTGGAGCTTATATAAATAAGCTGGAGTTTTCTTTATTAATTCGCATAAAACTGCACAAGTAAAGATTCACATCTTCATTTGTGAAACAAACTAAATCAATTACATGAAAAAAATAGGAAATAAAAAATTAAAGAATAAAAAATCAACATTAAAGTAAAAAAGGCTAGTTAATCTTCATAATTAAGATTAATAATGGTTTGCATCACGTTATCTACATATAGAAAAATTCTTATATAAATTATACCCAATTATACATTAATTTTATTAAATAAATGCATGATAATTAACAAATAAATATACCTTCATCATTAGATATTTGTTCAAAGAAACTTTTAGATGGAAGAATGGTCTGCATACCTGTCATAATATAAAAAAAAAGATAATATGATAAATAATTGTTAAAATTATAAAGGTAAAAACAACTAATATATAGAGTTTACCTTGAACATTTTTAGCATCTTATTAACTTTAAGCACATATCAAGGCTTCCACAGTGTTATAATAAAGTCAACTACAATGAGGACTTATTATCTGACCACCAGCACTAAAAAAATAATCCAAAGTAACAGTAGATACTAGAACTGTTAAGAGGTCTTATATAATTACTAATATGATCAGATAATCACCTATATGTGACTTCCACCATGACAATATATCAAATTGCTCATTATCATCTAGGGTCACAATATTTGATTCCAAATATTTGTCTAACTTTATCATCTTATAAGAAGTCTTTGCTTTTATTTTTCATTGACGAATTCTTTAAAAAGGGAAGTCAAACTTATAAATATGTTTGATGATGAGGATGATGATGTATTATCAATAATAGACAAATATGATATTGAACTCCTGCTTTCCTGCTTTTTGTTCTTTCTTAATTAATAATCATTAAATAAATTATATCAAAATTACTTAATGATATTAATATGCCCATCAACTTAATCACTATAAAATTATTAATAAAAAATTGAAGCTCCTCTATCTTATGTCTCTGGCCTAATATAGAAATAACTGTCACAATATGCCCTACCATAAACCAATAAGCATTGAATTTATATATTATTTGCTTTGTCATGGTTTGAATTAGCTCATTGAAATAAAAAATCTATCCAGATAATGCCTACTTAATCTCACACATGTGGGTAAAGCAAATGTGCAAAGTTAGATATTTTATTCCTGAGAACATCTCAGTAACATTATGAGACACCACTAACTTTGTATAAATTGCTTTAACAAACTCCCATTTCTCTTTTATCAACAAGCAAGTATTTTGAGAATTTCTTTGTCTTAACATAATAAGCATATTAATATACTTGATTGTTGACTCTAGCATCTTGAATGTTGAAATCCAATTGGTTGAACAAACTAAAATGAACTTCTTTGTTCATGAAATTTGTAGTTGTCATATAATTTCTTCAAATTTTCAACTCTTTTAGATGTTACACTTTAATACACTACGCTAATTCAACTTAGCTCTACCTTTTCCTTCATTAACTTTAACTCGTCCTTCACTATTAAATTCATGATATAAATAAAACAATGCATATGAAATAATCTCTCATCCGTTAGCAAGCTCTTAACCCATAACTTGTTATTCACTTTTTTATCATAACATTATTTATGCAATAGATGTCCAAAGTTATGTTTAAGAGCTAATATCAATGTTACAACCTACTGAGCACTCAACATATATAGTTGTCAATCTTTCACTTATATAAGGTGTCAACACATAAATAAACCTACCATTTTAAAACATGAACAAATATCAATATAATATAATCAATGAATAAAAGATAAAAAAGTTAAAGAGTATTATTTACTTTAAGAGTCAATTGCATAAAGTCTACTGTTGTCAATGTAATATATCATCACCATCATATAGCCTTTCTTTTGATTATCAGACATCCACATATCTACTGCATCATCTGCTAACATAAAAATGTATCCTAATGTGGACTTCCTATCATTTGGGCATATAGAAAAATTTGAATCCTTATAACTTATCAGGTCTAGACTGTTGAATTTCCTGAATGTAACATATAATCCTTAGTTTCCTTTAGATATCTAACACTCATTTGATTACATTCCATCCTAGGTTAGTTAGATACCTACCCAACAGTCCAACAACAAATGTAATATCCGATCTAATGCACACTTAGGAATACATTAGGCTAACAATTGCACTAAATAAGGGACATTCTTCACAACCTCTCTCTCTATGTCATTCTTTGAACATTGTGCCAAAGATAATGTCTCACCATAAGAGATTAGTGCTATAACAGGTTTATAATCAACTATATTAAACCTTTGTAGTACTCGTTCAATGTATGCACCCTGTGAGAGACTTATGAGACCTGTCCTAGTGAATCTGAAAACCTAGGACAAAAGATTCCTCTCTAAGGTCCTTTATATTAAAATGCTTAGCCAAACGCTGCTTAATCTCATGTAGTATGCTCAAATCATTTGATGCGAGCAAGATGTCATCCAATATAAAAGTAAAAAGATAATCTTGCTCCCCCTAACCTTATAATACAAGAATCTTTTAACTTTATTTTCTACAAAGCCAAATGAGGTAACAACCTCATCAAACCTTAAGTACCATTGTCTGAAGGCTTGTTTCAAACCATATATGGATTTCCTCAAGTTAAAAACTATGTCAAATTGGTCTTGATTATGAAATCCTTCAGGTTGTTCCATATAGACTTTTCACAAAGGTTTCCATTTAGGAAAGCAGTTTTGACATCCATTTGATGTAGCTCCATATCATAATGAACCTCTATTATCATAATCTCTCTAAATGCATCCTTAGAGAATACATGAACAAAGGTAAAATTAAAGTCAATCTCTTCTCTTTGAGTAAACACTCTAACAACCAAACAGGCTTTGAGCCGCTCAATTTTACCCTCATGGTCCTTTTTGGTCTTGTAAATCCATTTATAGCTGATTGGTTTATAGTAAATCCATAAGCTTCCATATCTTATTTTGTTTCAATGATTGCATCTCATCCCTTATGGCATCCTACCACAAATCTACATGAGGTCCATAATCAACTTTTGATGGATGAGAATAACATCCCTCATCAAGATGAGATGGACCACCCTCATTATAGACATTATGTTCTAGAAACTTAGTTATTTGTGATTCTATTATTCTAGATCCTCCATCTCTACTTTAAAATCTGTAACCCTTAGAGTGGTCTGGATATCAAATAAAATAACAACGAGTGGAACGAGAAAACTTATCTTCATAAAGATTATATAAATGTACCTCAGTATGGCAGTTGTATACACAAAGATGAGTGAGGCTAGAGTTTCATCTCTTCCAAATTTCAAAAGGCATCTTTGAAACTGAGCTTGGGACTCTATTAAGTATATATATGACAATCTTTATGGCTTCAATCTAAAGGTAATACGGTAAATTAGTCTTGCTTTACATTGACCTCATCACGTCTTTTAAGGTGCGGTTCTATCTTTTATCCATACTGTTTTGCTCAGGTCTACCTGGCATAGCGAACTGAGCTACTATTCCATATGATTCTACATATTTGAAAAATGAAATTTTTTCTTGTCCTGA
>JAOQMM010000173.1:9209638-9223120 GCA_027563515.1 Erythroxylum platyclados | reverse complement strand
GCTCCATGACTTTTTGTTTCAATCAGAAGGAAAACGTTTCCTGAACATTACATTTGGCTCCCCAATTAATGAGTTGGGAGGAATGGAGCATTACCTTATTCTTGGGTATCAAAAATTTCAATGGTCAATCAACCCTTTCAACCAACCACCTCTTTTCATTCCATTCCCATTCCCCCATTCTCATACCCCCCAAACAAGCACCCCTCACTAGTAAAGTGAATAGTCATACCCAACATTGCCAAAAGCTCTCTAATTCATTTTACACTAGTAGAATTATTGATAGGATGTTATAATTGAAGTGTAACTTGGTTTAACTTATGCTCTTTTATTGTTATTTTTTTTATTTTAAACTAAAATAAAATATTTATTATTTATTTAGTTGTATTTTTATTGCTAGTAATATCCAAATATTAAATAAAACTTAAAGATAAATTAATTTTAAAATTAATTAAGTAAATAATTTTATTTTTATATAATAATTATTAATAAATATTAGTAAAATTACATTTTACTAAAATAAATAATTTAATAAGTAAAATTTTATTGCAAATTAATATCTATTTGTTAATATATAACTAATTTATTTGAAGTTTATGTTTTTAAAATATTTTATATTTAAATTATATTTATTAAAGAATTATTAATTTCAAAAGTAAGTAATTATAAAACTAAAATAGGTTAGATAATTAAATTTTGTATAATTTTCTTATTAATTAATATTAAATAATTAAATAGCATATATTTAATTAATTATAAAGCATATTATGACAAAAAAAATTTATTTTTTATAATTTTCACTAGAAAAATTAAAATAAAAATTTAACAAACAAATATATATTTCATCAATTTTAAAAATAAAAGATAAAAATCAAAATAGAAATAAAGAAAAACAAGTCCAAGTTCTACCACTTTAGAAAAATCTGGTAATTTACAGTAAAAATAATTAATCAGTATTTTAATTAAAAAAAACTCTTACTCACCCTTTTTAAACATTTTAAAATTTTAGAAATAGACTACGACTAAAAATTATTGAAAATTCGTGTATATCCCTCTCTAAGTTCAAATTACTATGATTTAGTGAAAAACGCATTACTCCCTGCTTCATCACATTACTAAGTTCAATTGTAGTTGTTATTGTTTATTCCTTTAACAATAAACAATTGATCTACCAATGATTTGTCTTCTTACTATCTGAATTCAATATACTTGGTTCTCATCTTAATCCTTTTTCACTTATTTCAATTACAATTATCATCCTTATTGTTTAATAAATAAATAATGAGTAATGAATTTTCAATTCCAATCATGCACCAACATTTAAAATATAAAATTTAATCAATTGTAAACAACTCTTCCGTAAATCTAATTTGAAATAGTTTTTGTCTTACATCTATAATGATAAGGTTAACCTTTATATTCTTTTTAGTTCATTTTTTTTCCTTTCTAGTAATTTTATTTCATTGATATTGCAGTCTTATTTTTATGTACCGTATCGACCGAAAGGTATTGTATCGGCCAGAAAATGATGCGAAAACATCACCTTCAGTACCAACCTTCAGTATTGGCCAATATTGAAAGTTTCATCTGGTACTGGCCGATACCATAAATCTTAAATTTTCCAAGGACTAAATTACTAAAAAAAATTAACAAAACATCCAAACCCATGCAGATTCTCTCACTCACCCATTCTCAAAAAACTTTCATCTCTCTCTCGCTCTCCTCTCAACGTTCTCTTCTCCGGCTCTCCCTCCCTCTAACATTGCCAATCACCATAACCACTGGCGCCACCACCCGTAGCCACTACTGCTCTCCACTGCGCCTGCAGTTCTCCCCATCATGTCTATTGCTCTCCACCTTAGCTCTGCCCACCGCGCCTGCTACCCTCCACCTCGCCCAATACCACGTTGTTGTTCTAGTCCACCTCCACCATTGCTGCTTGCTTGAAAACTAGAAATATCTATTTGCAATTTTCAAAACTAAACTCAACCCAACCCAACTGAACCAAATTGCAATTTCTGATTTTTTTTTAATGTGTTCTGAATTGCTTTTTTTTCTGCTCCTGAATTGCATTTGGATTGTGTTTTGGTTGTGTCATATGTATTTTGTGAATGGTTTGAAAGTTGGAATTATTGGAATTGTTTGTGTGAGTTGAGAAATTTGCAACGTTGGTTAAAATTAGTTAAAGAAACAAAATAATATTAAGCATTACAAATTGAATGGTCTAAGTACACAAATTATATTAGATTATAGTTGAATTATGAGATTGCAAAAGTAAGTTGTAAACTTATAGTTGTAAATTATGGTTAAAGTTGAATATGTTATAGTTGAGAGTGTATGTTTTTAGTTTATGATTGAATGATGTAATTATACAAAATAAGTTATATTATATGAGATGTATATGTGTATTGTGTTATTACGTATGTTGAATACTTAAATTGTTGGTTTTTGACTGATGGTGAATTGTGTTCGGCAAAATTGAATTGTGTATGATGAAATCATACAAAATGAGTTATATTATATAAAATGTATATGTTTATTGTATAATTGTGTATGATAAATACTTGAATTATTGGTTTTTGACTTATTGGTGAATTGTGTTGGATGAAATTGAAATATGAATGATGTAATCATACAAAATGAGTTATATTATATACGATGCATATGTGTATTGTGTAATGTGTAATGTGTTAGTTTGGACTTTTGAGTTAAACAATACATATTTTGCAATAGTAGTTGATAATGAAATTATGAGTTTTTTATTTTGATATGAAGTTATTAAATTAATTTTGATATATGTCTTCATTTACTTTTACAGATAAATGGAAGGAAATTTAAGTACTTCTGATTATTCAATCACTTTAGGAAGATACAATGATCCAGCTTGGGATCATGCTGCATTGGTCTCCGGTATAAAGTACCATAATATTTGCTTGTTTTGTAACAAGCATTTAAAAGGTGGAGGAATCACCAGATTAAAGAAACATTTAACTGGGGTTAAAGGAGATGTGGAACCTTGTAAAAAAGTGAGTCATGATATGAAGTAGTAAATGAAAACTTTGTTTAAAGAGTACCAATACAAGAAAGATAGAAGGGAGAGATTGAATTATGAAATTGGTAGTGGAAGTTCATTTGCTGGTGTTAAGGATGATAGCGGAAATGTTGAAGGTGGTAGCGCTCCTTCCCAAAAAGAAGTGAATGTTACATCTGGACCTCATGTTAGGAAAAGAAGAAGGCAAGTGTCGAATTTTTTTACACCACAAACAACTCTTAAAATTCAGCCTTCAATTTGTAGTGTCATGTAATCAAGAGAAGCGACTCACAATGTAGATATAGCAATGATTAGATGGTGATATGATTCAAGTATAGCATTCAATGCTTCCGAATCTTATTATTATCAACCTATGGTGGATTTTATAGCCTCTTATAGTTCCAGATACAAAGCTCTTTCTATTGATGATTACAGAGTTAAACTTTTGAGTAATTTTGTTTATAAAATTAAAAGTTATTTGGAAGAAATAAGAATGAATTGAGCTACTTATGGGTGTTCAATCATGTGTGATGGTTGGACAAATATGAGACATGTGTCTATTATTAATTTTTGGTATTCTACAAATGGCTCAATGTTTTTGAAGTCAATTTATGCATTTGGCCTTATTAGGAATACTAATACTTTATTTGAAATATTCGATGAAGTTGTGAATAAAGTAGGATTAGCAAATATTATTCAGTTCATTGCTGACAATGATTTTGCTTATAAAGTAGCTGGAAAAAGATTACAAAGTAAGTATAATTTTTTTTGACTCCTTGTGATGCACATTGTATTAACTTAATGTTGGAAAATATAAGGGACGTTAGGTATTTTCCTATTATTGATAAGACTATGTAGAAAGTAAAAAAAGGTAATCAAGTTCATCTACAATCGTGCATGGTTTTTAAATTTAATAAGAGAGGATTTTACCAATGGTAGGAATTTGTGTCATCCTACTGTTACAAGATTTGTAACAAATTTCTTATCTCTTCAGTGTTTTATTATGATGAAGAAAGAGTTGAAACAGATGTTTACAAGCATTTGAGTTTGTTAGCCTTTGGTGATGGTGCTTTATTTGGTTGATAGTGATGAAAAGGTAACAATGAGTTATTTTTATGATGCCACGGAGAGGGCAAAGGAAGCGTTCAAGGCTAATATAAAACATAGGTCTTCTTTGTACACACCTTATCTTGTAGTCATCAATGAAAGATGGGAAAGACAACTTTACTATCTATTGTTTGCAGCTGGGGCATTTTTTAATTCTAGTGTTTATTTAAGACCAAATTTTACAAAGAAGACTGAAGTTAATAGGGGAATGCAATTAACTATTACAACAGTTATTGCCCATGAGATGATGCAAAATCTCCTAAGCTCATAAATCAAGATTTATAAAGAGTCTTCTGGGGATTTTGGGATGCCAATTGTTATTTGACAAAGAGAAAAACTTAATCCAGGTATATATTTTTCACTTTTGTTACTTTTTGAAAATTAATTATCAATTTATTTTATTTATAATACTCTTTTTGTTATTTTACGACTTATTGTTTCTTAGTTGGACCAATTAGGAATTAATGTTTCAGAATTGCAAAGGTTTGTAATTTGAATTCTAAGTCAATGTGTGAGTGCAACAAGGTATGAAAGGAATTAGAATACATTTGAATTCATCCATTCCTAGAAAAGGAATAAATTAGAGCACAAAAGATTGAATGACTTGGTCTTTGTTCGATAAAATTTAAAGCTTCGATAAAGGTATGTTATTATCATTATTAAGCTTGATATAATTTTTTAATAATTTAATTTTATTGTTTAATAGGACTCTTAACAGAATAAGTAGTTCAGTAGATCTAATTTGTATTGATAATATTGATCTTTTAAGTTGAGATTTTAATGGGAATTACAAAAGATTCTTTAAAAAACTATTGAATCTAATAAGAAAGATAAGGTTACTAAATTAGACAATTCGTTGTGGTCTTATAAGACATTATTCAAAATGCTGATTGGGATTTCACCATATTGTTCATTTTACAAGAAGGCTTGTCACTTACCGATTGAGCTTGAGTACAGAGCTTATTAAGCCACAAAGTTTCTAAACTTTGATTTGAAGTGTGCAAGTAAGAATAGGACTTTATAACTTGTCGAACTTAAAGAATTTCAGCTCAATGCATATGAGAGTGCTCAACTCTATAAAGAGAAAACCAAGAGATTTCATGATCATTTCATCCATGATAGGGAGTTCAAAGTTGGCAATCAAGTACTCTTATATAATATGAGACTTTGCCTCCTTCTAGGCAAGCTTAAGTTAAGATGGTCTTAACCAATTATGTTTGTGGATGTTATACCTTATGCTGTAATTGAGGATTCACACCCAGAAAAAGAGGAAGTTCAAAGTGATTGGAAAAAGAATCAAGCAATACTTTAGAGGACCGATTGATAAATCAAAGGTCATCTTTCACTTGGTAGACCTATGACAATAAAGGCTTCGTCGAGCTAAGGACTTTAAACAAACTCCTATAAGAGGCATCATATGCCTTTATTTTTATTTCATTATTGTATTTAGTTAGTGTTTTATGCATTTCTTCTCTTGCATTTCATCTTATTTCATTCTATTTTAAGTGTTTGACACCGGTCGTATTTCAAATTTTAGTCACATCGTGCATTTTTATACTTTTTTTTTTCAATGCAAAAATTGAGGTCTAATGTGTATTTGATGTGTGGTTTTACAGGGGGGCCATAGAAACATAGACACAATGCCTAGGGTCGTGGTAGCGACTAGCAAATATAGCACATGGAATTTCAATGTGGGTCGAACTGACCCACAACTGTAGTGAATACCAGATTTCCTCTTTAAAAAATTAAAAAAAAGAAATGTGGGCGTTGGCAAACAATGCACTCCTCTTAAACACACACACACACACAATTACAACCACATTCCCTCTTACTCACTGAAATAAAATCAAACACACTTCTCTTCTCTTCTATTCTCTTCTCCATCTTCTTCTTTTTATTAAAAACTAAATCCTAATCACACCTATTCTTCTAAAATCAACCCTCAACACTCAAATTTTCGTAAACCTAAGCACTTTCACTTCACACTACACAAAATCCATTAATCTAGTTCTCTAAAGAAAAAATCACTCAAACCACCTACAAACACTATACTTACAAATTAGCAAAACACATTCAAAACATTACGATTTTCTTTCTAATAATTGCATTTTGTTGTATTTGGTGTTGTTGTTTGTATTTTTGTGCTTTAGGTGGTAAAATAACTCAAAAATAATAAAATGAGCAAAAGAGTGTCATCATCCTCCAAAGGCAAGGAACCTATAAAGTAACTAAGAAAGAATCCATTGACAATCATCCATATTTGAAATTCAAGGACCCCAAGCACAAAGAAAGGTATACAATTCTTTCAAAGAGGTTTGCTGGTCTATAAAAATACTTGTATTTTTCAGTGTTAAAGGAGTTTTGATTGGAGAATTATGTTGAAAACTTGCTTAAAGAGGGTGGTTTTACATTAAGGTTAGAGTGGTGGGATTTAAGGAATTAACCTGTAAGTTTTTGTTTACATTTAAGTTTGATGGTAAAGAGGTTTGGAATAGTCAAACAACGTGTGTCACATTTATACTAGCCTCAAAAGTATATAAAATGTCATATAATGAGTTTGGGTATTGATATTGGATGAGTTTTATCGATCTTCACCTCCTATAAGTTTACCTTCATTAGTTAATGTAAGGCCTAAGATATTACATTTTGACTGTCAAGAGTTTTGGCACGACTTAATGGGGGAAATTAAACCTTATGTCCCAACAAATTCAAGGTGTACTTCTTTCAAAATACAATTAGAAATTATGACACGCTGATGGTTGACAAAATATTTAATAGGAAGAGGTAAAGGTGACAACATTATGAATTTAATGATTTAATTTACTTATATTTCTTGTGAAATAGGCTTAAATGCAATATGGGTGTTGCTTTAGTGGATCAATTTGAGAGGGTAGCTAGTAGAGTAACAGGGAAGATTCTTAGTTCATTATTCATCATAAGACTAACAAGGATTTTGGTTATTTTAGATATTAAAGGTGTGTTATTAACAAAGGATCACGACATGGGACCTTTAAACAAAAAGAATTAGCAAAGCATGTCTATGTTGATCAAAGTAGATGGCAAGTGCGTATTAGATATGAAACCTAAAGATGCCACTCCTCTAGTGAAGCCCTTTCAAACCTTTAAATCTCTATAAGGCCAAGCTCCATCGAATGTTGGAGGTTCATCATCTCATTCTCAATAAGGACAAGCTTTAAGAGAAGAAAATGACATTTGGATAATCAAGAATGAACTTAAGTCAAGGGTAAACCAACTCAAAAGTGAAGTGAGTCAAATTACAGCTACTTTACTCATCTACAATTTCAAACCACACTATTTTTAGTACATGAGCCAATACCACTACTTCTAAAAGATCCACACTAAAGGAAAGCTGAGGAGAACCCACCTTTTCCAAGGTAAGTGTGTTTGTTCTACTTCTTTGCATGCACATTCAGTCATTCATTCATTTAGCTTCACAATAAACTCATTTAGTTTAATTTAATAAATTGCACTAGAAAAAAATTCATGCATTTGGTTATCTTTCATTGTAAATAAAAATTGATGTATTATAGTTGCATTTTAGCATGTTTTTTCTCTTACATATTTATACATTGCAACTTTTTTTTATCTTATCACATTATGACATTTAATTTTACTTTTTATTGTTTGAGTTTTTAAAGTTTGAGCTAAAATGCAAAAAAAAATTATGCTCCACAACTTAAGAATATAAGGTAATACCTTATCCTTTTACATTCTCTAATATTAACTAGCTGCTTGTGGTTGGTAGCTAGAATTAATTAAGTTGAATAGGCAAGTTGTAATTTAAAAAGTAGAAATTATTTGAGCATGTTTGATAGGCACATTCCTATTCACCCACCCTTAAAATTACATATCAATTCATCACACTCCAATAAGTAACAACATCATATAAACAATGCGAGGGGAGTTTTGATGTTCTCTTATCTTTTATATAATAAATTTAAATTTTTGGGAAGTATTATGATCATCCATATGATCCTCGTGTCTTTGTTTCCTTATTTGATTAATATTGAGAACAATGTTCAAAATAAGTGTAGGCAAGGGTTCGGTTAGATGAAATTGAGTCAAGGTTACTAGCAGTGTGAAGTTAAGTTGTGACATAATGTGATAATAGTGACTTAGGTAACGAGTTTTGAGCACACCATTCTTAACAAAAATGATTAAAATTAGAAATTTAAGTAACAAGTTAAGTGTTAAACTCCTTATTTTATGAAGTCATATTGAAAAGTTGCTAGTTTGGTCACTTATATGGAAGTATGTGTGATAAGGGTCCTTTAGCTCACAAAAATCACTTTGCATGCTTAATTAATTGGTTGACACTTATTCAAATATAAACTAGGACCAGTACATGGAATCTTTCCTTATAAAAAAAGCCTACTTCTCTATCCGAAAAAGAGATACTAGTATAGTTTTAAACACTCTTGATATGTTAAGCTCTCTCGGTAATTGGAGCTAGTCATCACAAATGATTGCAATTCAAATCAAAAGGAGGGTTTACCGATCATGGAGACAAGTAATAAGTGTGGATCACATAATAACAAAATAAACGAAATAAGACGATCCTTAATTTTCAGACTAGTTTGCAGCAATGTAAGTGAACCATCCTAAAATGAATCTAAACTTTAAGAAGTAAGCCAAAGTTACTTAAGTTGGACTTACCTAACTTAGTGATTTGGTAGGCGTGGTGAATAAAGCTTTGAATTTAGCCTTCAACATGTGAAAAGAGTTCAACTATTATGATAATGGGGTTAATCTTAACTTGGTATGCTTGCATTTCTCTAGTCATATTAATTGCATAGTTTGAATGACCTAAAATCCCCCGAGTAACCACCGAGACTCAAGGAAGTTGATCCTAACCTTATTCCATACTTATTTTGCTTAAGGAAAAGAAAAATTTTAAGTGTTGAGGAGTAGATGTGAATGTAATTTTCATATATTTGCACTTGAATTTTGTTTAAATTTGCTTTAATAAGGCCATAAATTATGTGTTTTTGTGTAATTTTTGGATGAAGGCCCTTCGTGTGAGAGAAGTGGTTCAAGAGAAGCTCAAACTTAAAGAATTAGGCCTAAGCCAACTAGGTAACAATAGTTGTGGCCCAGAGTAAGGCAAACAATGGCAACTGTAGTTACCCATATACTTCCACTCGACATTTTGGCCAAGTCAGTCACAGTCGCAACCTTTAAGGAAAAGTTACGTGGCATTCTAGCTACAAGGTGTAACCAAGACACCTTATTTGGTCCACACCCGTGACCAAAGCGACAGAGAGAGAGAGAGAGAGAGAGAGAGAGAGAGATAAGGTCAATATTTGGGGCAACTGATTAGTTTATTTAAAACTCCAAACAACAAAGGAATAACATTTTTTCTCATTACCATCATTGCACATTTTTTTATTTATTCACATCATGAAGATTATAAAGGAACCACAAAGGAGGAAACAAGCTCAAGAGGAAGATCAAAATGGTTATGTCCTTATTTCCTTTTGTTCTTTTTACTTTTTCTTAAGAATCTTGTGATGTGTGGCTAGTTTCTTTAGGGTTATTTAGTTAGGAAGTTATGGATAAGCTTGTTTTTGTTATTGATTAATGCTTTGTAACTCTTGATTATTGCTTTATTCAATCTTGAATTTAATAGGATTTATGTTTGATCAACCTAATACACTTTGGTTAACTAATGATCTTGAGAAAGTAATCAGTTAGAAGCTAACAAGATTGAGTAGTGGAGACTACATGGTGGCTAGAGGTAGAAACCATGGTTTATAAGTTAATTAGGTTAAAAATCTAATTAGAGGGGTTGATAGAATGTAATGCGTTGTAACTAGTCAACTAATACGCTAAAGGTAGGTGTTAGGATTAGTCACAATAGACCATTAATATCTTGAGAAAGCGTTCCTCTGCCCCTAAGTTAATCAAGAGAATTGAATTACATGGTATTAAGAAATCGCACCACTTACATGCTCATTCCATAATTAACCTAACTAGCAAAACATTTGTCACTATTTAATTACACTCACTTTACGTAGTTGCATCACATCATTTCTTTTGCACATAGAGCTTTTAATATTATGGCATTAGTTTTGTTAGTATTCGTAATTAACTTCATTTACATTCTAAAATCAACTTTTTATTCTACATCAATTCATTAGTAAATTAGTACAATAACACTAGATTAATTCTAATATCACCCAATTCTTATGGGAATAATCTTTGGAATTCTCTTTGATTTATAACTACTTCGACCCGTCCACTTATGAGTGAACAACTCTACATATTTAAAACATGAAATATTTTCTTTTAATATAACACTTTTTTGTACTATTCTTTTAGGTAGTTAAGCACAATTATAAAATAAAAGGTCTTAATTTACTTCTCTAACTGTATTTGTCCAAATTAAAATAGGTAAATAACATGACTACTTGGTGCCCTAAAATTAAACGATGTTTCCATATTAAAGACTATGGCACGAGAAATTTGGGCGCCATTTAGTTTTACTTCTTTTTTTATATATAGTTTTTAGTTTTTATTACATGTTTTTAGTTTTTATTTTTCAAATAAAAATATATTTAGTTGTTAATGTCTAATAATTACATATTAGATAAAACTTAAAGATAAATTATTTTATAGTTAAATAAATTTATTTTAATCTCTTATATAATATTTATTAAATTCTTAATAAAAATATTATTTTATTAAAATAAGTAATTTAATAACTAAAATTAATATTAATTTTTCAATATATATTAAAGCAAAATTTATTTAAATTTATATATTTTAAAAATATTTTAAATTTAAATTAAATTATAATGATTATTAAATTATTTTATTTTATTTTAAAATTAGCATATAAATTTAAATTAAATTATTTATAATTCTTAATATTAAATAATTAAATAATATTTGATAATAAATCAGATCACAAACCAAAGAACAAAAACTGAAAATAAAAACTATTTTTTATAGTTTTAATAAATTATGAAAATTAGAAGAAATCAAACTAAAAATAAATAATTAAATTTAAATAAATAATTTTTTAAATTTGAAAATTAAAAATAAAAATAAAAACAAAGATGTGAACGTGTATTAAAGTAAATGTCCTTTTTAAAAAGGAAATGTGAGGAAATAAGAAAAAAGAAAACAAACAACCCAATCTGCGTCCGCAATTGAACCAAAGCACCTTTCTGTTCTGCCTCACCTACACATACAATCAACTCCTATTTCTTGTCTGATCCATGGCTTCACTTTGGCGAGCAGCGACCGCCCTAACACAAAGCCAAACGAACCCATCGGAATACGAGGGGGTCGAGTTCTGGTCGAACCCGGAACGGACCGGATGGTTAACCAAGCAGGGTGAATACATCAAAACCTGGAGGCGCAGGTGGTTCGTTCTAAAGCAGGGCAAGCTCTTCTGGTTCAAGGAATCCACCGTGACCCGAGCTTCGAAGCCACGTGGCGTCATCCCAGTGGCCACTTGCTTGACGGTTAAAGGAGCCGAGGACGTGCTCAACAAACAGTACGCATTCGAGTTGTCGACCAGGTCCGAGACTATGTACTTCATCGCTGATTCAGAGAAGGAGAAGGAGGATTGGATCAACTCGATCGGTCGGTCCATAGTTCAGCACTCCAGATCTGTGACCGATTCCGAGATCGTTGATTACGATAGCAAGAGGTGATAAGGTGAGTCTGATCTTAGTTATCACTAACCAATACCTATCTATCCACCTATGTTTGATCCAACACGAGGTGAATTCTTGTGTATATCTGTGCTGTAAATTTTGGGTTTTGAAGTGATGTAATTTCTTAATTGCAAAATTCAATAGTTCTCTGATTTATTTTTGAAGCCTTAATTTACGAATGTTGAAGCGTACCTTTTGCTTTTTCTCTGGTTCAATAATTTACTGTGATCTGCCATGTTGTAAAATTGTAGACTTAAGATTTCTGCGTTGTGAACTGTAAAAGCTTTAAATTATTTTTTCATTTATGTAAATAAAGGGAACTAGACTAGTTTGGAAAACGTTATGTGCCAGTAACTTAATACAAATAGCCAATAGCATTAGCATTCCTGAGTTGATTGTCATTATCTGTAATACCTTTGATAGCAATTTCCTAACTCAAGTATTTATGACTTAGCTTCTTTATGCCTGGGAGCAGTAGCTGCATTTCTAAAATCACATTTCTTATCTCATCTGATGCAGAACCCGTCAGGTTCTTTTTTTTTTTTTTAAGTTTAGCTTAATGATTTTTATCTACTGCTAGAAAATAATTAATTATAAAAACAGTTTAAAGGTTTGATTATATACCTGTTCTTATATTACTCCTGTTCCCTGCGATTTAAGAGTTTGAGTTTGCCCCGAAAGAAAAGTTAAAGAAAAGAGATGGAGAGATGCCATCAAATTAACCAATCCATTTCAACAGAGAGATTGGCTTAATCCGACGGGAGGCCGTGTCGTTTCAATCTAGTGAACATAGTTCCGGGCAACATAGTAAGAACTTCTTAGAGCAAACTACGACGAGAAGAGTTAAAAAGTATATGATGTAAACATAAAAAAGCAGTCTACATATGATGATGGCGATGAACCGGGATGAAAGCTGTCTCAGCTAAGTCAATGGCTTGAGCAACATGAGCAACTTCTGATTGACACTTACAGTACTCACTTTCAGGATCCGTATCAACACCTATAGTTGCACCAGCCTGAAGGTAAGCGATCCATTGACGGCGTGATTTTCCCTTTTCAGCATCTCGTGTTTCAGTTGGGAAAACCATGATCCTGGAAGCCACTGCAATTTCCATGTCTCCATTGAAAGAAATAGAGCCAAACCCTCCCCCATAAGGGCCACGCCTTGTCATCTCCAGCTTGTCAATCACTTTCATGGCCATAATCTACCTCGCACAGGCTCACAATGATTAGTCAGTAAGTACCGTCAAGACTATGTGGTCTCTAAAAGCGTGTTGCTTGCTAGCCCTTAGAAAAGCAATTTGTAAAATGGGTAATCCCTACGACGGAATGATAAGCTCAATCATACGACTACTTGAGAGTTTACTAATGAACAGGCATGAACAGAGTCAGAAAACATCTACGTAGCCTAAGAATTCCTTTAAAAACATTAGAATCAATCCGTTTAGGATAAAAGACCTTGGGTGTTTCACAAAATGTACAGACCGGCAGAGCAGCTCGGAGGATATCCCAGCACGTTACATTGTGACGTAATTCTCCGGAGACCTGCATTCAATCCCATATAAAAGCTTCTGTCTCACGGCTGTTTAATAGCAATGGACTTTCCTATCAAATATGTGCAGTGGATAATGACGTGCTTACAAACAACATCGTTTAGTG
>JAOQMM010000173.1:9194853-9205838 GCA_027563515.1 Erythroxylum platyclados | reverse complement strand
CTTAAGAACAACCCTAGACAAGATATTCTTCTACAAGCCAACAGTGACTTGCAGTTGTATGGTTATTGTGACTTTGATTGGGCCAGTTGTCCATTGAGTCAACAGTTCTTGATTGGTTACTTTGTCCTACTTGGTCATTCAACCATTTCCTGGAAAATCAAGAAATAGTAAACTGTCTCACGCTCCTCAGCTGAAGCTGAGTATCGTTCTATGGCTACCACTACATGTGAACTCACCTAGCTTAAGGCCTTACTTCTAGCTCTTAGGGCCGCCCATTCATGGCCCATGCGTTCGTTATGTGACAACAAAGCGACTCTCTATACTGCCTCTAATCCAGTATTTCATGAACATACAAAACAAATTGAAGTTGACTGTCATTTTGTTCGTGACAAATTGAAAGCAGGTGAGATCACTACCTTTCATGTTCGTTCCTCAGAGCAACTAGCGGATATTTTCACAAAAGCATTGGGTCAACAATAGTTCACATATCTCACTCGCAAGTTGGGCATTTGCAATTTACATGCTCCAACTTGAGGGGGAGTATAGGGAGATATTGATATTATGTAAATATTTGTAATATTCGGTGTATTTTGTATATAAGACTAAGAGATATTATAGGCTTTTATTTAGGAGGTAGTTTTCTACTTTCCTAGTTTAGCTAAACTGAAACTCTTCTTTGTACTGTATATATTCTTAGCTATTACGAGAATGAAAGCGAGGGTTTTCACACTAAGAATTTCTCATAAGTAAAAAGTTTCATGGGAGGACTCAAGCTCCTGTATCGTATTGTACGAGGTAGCAGCAGTCGACTAGACATCATTTTCTAAAGACCTTAACTAAGATCAGCTCATAGAATATGGAGCTGTAATTGGGCACAACCTAACTAAGATTCATATTGAGCCGGTCCATAAAAAGAGCATTGAATTTATAGGGCTTAACCATACACACACTAAAAGACTTGATTAAGAAGAAATATCTCTTAATTTTTGTAATTTCGTGAATATAAAAGAAAACCAAACAACATGGTGTTCCTAACATTTTATAGGCCTTAAGTGAAATAAAAAAGGCCCCAATAAATTGACAATATATAAATATATAAACATTTTTATTATTAAAAAGGGTAGTCTTAAGCCCCTCATTTGTGACACAATTAAAGAATCTAATGAGTTGTATTAATTCTTAACATTAAGATTCAGAGAACAAAATCAAATGAAAAAAATATGTAAAAGAAAATAAAGAAAATAAAGAATATTTGCCTCATTTTGCCTTTATGAATGTCAAGAGTAAGCTGGGTTATATTTTGTCTCATTTTGCTCAATTAAGAATGAATTTTATTTTACCTCATTTTATTCTTTATGAAAATTAAAATAGGCTCTATTTTATTCTTCATGAGAGTAAGCCTTTGATAGGTGTCCTTCTTGCCCTTACCCATAATCGAGCCTCTCAAACAATAATATATTTAGTTATGGATCTACCTTAAAAGAAAAAATGGACAAAATTTTGGTTGATATGTAAAAGAAAGAACAATAATATCAAACGAAAAAAATTATTCATATATATTATATTGACAAATCAATTAAAACAACCTTTCATAATAAATGAATGACAAATGCATTCACATACATTAAATAATTATAACAATTTTGGTTTATATGTAATTTATGCAAACTCGTATAATTTATTTATACTGATATAACTTTACCAGAATATTTTCTAAATTTAAAAAAATTATAACTAATTGAAAAATTCAGGTTAATCTTGTATTTCCCTTTCTTTCTTTATGTCGTTATTAATTTTAATTTACCTGAAGATTGGGTCAGAAGACAGATGGACTGCTGCTGCCTACGGAGGGACGCACGAAGAACGTAAGTTGGCGGAGACATGAACAAGGCTAAAGACTGCATTCTTGAACTTGAAGCTCACAATTTCACTCCCAATTCCCAACTCTCTTTATGTTCATTTGCTCGCTCTTGGCCTCTGTTCATATACCCCATCAAGGGGGAGGGTCGGGATTTAAAAAAGTAACCATGACATATGACATTATAAACTTAATATAATAAGAATGATAATTTTAACAACATTAGCATACTAACCAATACCAAATCCTTGCAGAATATGAGTTTCTTCTTTCCACTTGTCTAATTTTATTCCTTTCTTCATTAAGTAGCCATGCCTACTATTTATGGGCCATATCTGAAGAAAATAAAGCGATTTATGGAAAGAAATTTGTTTAGGTTAGATGGAAGATGACGTTAATTTCCTTCATTTATTATGGTCAAGGGAGTATACAAATATGGTTATCCTGCTTCATAAATTAACAAATAGGAACTATAAATTGACCTTCTTTACAAATGATCGTTATCTCATTAAAAATTAAGATGAATATACATGTCTACGTTACAACCACCGTCATGAAAACTACTTGATCAGGTTATGTACTTCTCCCCAGATCACCAATACAATAATAAACCAATAGCACAACATAGAAATTGAAAACGACCAATCTGATTTCCAGAAGAAATACTTTAGTCAATATCCAACAGCCATCAATCAAGCCCGGCTACATTCTTCCTCTTCTTCTGCTGTCTGCTGTGAAATCATTGACAATCCCAAAATAATCCTTCACGTACTTGCACGCTTTTGTCTTTCAGCTCAGTGGCTGTGGCACCGGTACCAAATTCAAGCAACTTAATTAATAGCTCTTGCATTTCTTCGCTGATCAAACTGTTTCTCGAATTCTTCTGAGTTGCTTCTCAAAATCTGGTTTTCCTTGGAGCTGAACGTAGTTCTCGTAATATTTGATGACCAACGACTGGTATTTGGCCTCAAGGTTGGTTAACGGGAACACGGTTGCGTCTGACATTTCACAATCTTCCAATACGGACCTGGCTAGTCCGACGTCCACTTCAAAACTCTCCCTGTCCTTGGATTTGAACGTAACTCTTCTGTCAGATACTTGCAGGTAGAAAAAAACAAGAAAAGAGATTTGTGATCATGTGACGTATAGGGAGGAGTTTTGAGCCTGTGTAGCTTGTTTTTCATAATTCGTGGTCAACTCTATATAATACGATTCCTTGCCCTATTAAAACTCTGAATAGGTTATAAGAAAAAAAAAAAGTGAAAATAATAGCTTTTTAAGTATTAATTTTCAGAAGTACCAACTCTAACTCATCTTCATCTACCTATTGAAAGATGAATGATTTGAAAAGGGAACTACGCTATATACCCCAAAAAAGAAACTAAACTATAGATTCTTGTGTATTTCTGTACAACGACGAAGCATTAAAGAGCAAAACTGTATCTCCCTTTTTCCCTTCTCTTCCCTCTAAAGAAACTCTTGCTTGCAAAGCAGGTTCCTCTACATGGAGAAAACTGTAGGCTGTAAGTCAAAAGTATGCAACTCGACTACTTTAAGTTACTTATTGAAAGCTGATTCCGCTAAGTCAATAGCACGAGCAAGGCCTGCTGCTTTGTTTTGACACTCTTGCTGCTCGTCCTCAGGATTGCTATCAGCCACTATACCAGCCCCAGCTTGTAAGTAAGCAATCCATTCTCGACGACCTTGAAGAAGGTCGTTCTTATAAGAGTACATTGTGTCGAATCGAGCTCCAGTTGGAATCACCATGGTCCTCAAAGCCAAGGCAATGTCCATGTCCCCAGTGAAGGAAATACCACCGAAGCCCCCACTGTATGGACCCCGCTTTGTTACCTCCAGCTTATCTATTAGTTCCATGGCTTTCACCTGCATCATAATGCCAATGATCATTATTACTAAAAAGATGGTTAAAGAAAAATGTTGCATCGTGATATCCCATATTCCTGCAATTTTATTAATCAAGGGCAAGCTATCCAAGTCATCAGTGTATATCATTACAGGACACAAATATTGGAGAGATTACGCATATCAGAAGAAGAAAATGAGACTATTAGTCGAAAATATGCACCGTAAACATAAGCATACTCTCCTGATTTGAAGAAAAAGTTGACTGATTACCAGAATGATTAGGACCCTCACTCAACTGTTTTATAATTCTGCAAAATAGAGGAAATCGCATCCATAACCCAATACTGAAGTCATTTTAATAGCAAACCTTGGGTGCTCCACTAACTGTACCAACAGGGAGGGCAGCACGAAGTGCATCCCAGCAGGTGAGGTCATCACGTAATTCTCCAGTGACCTGTATTTGGGGAAGAACATAACATTTTCATCATCAGTAAGATATGCAGTAACAGTCAAAACAACCAAATAAGATGACTAGGGTCCATAAATGTTATGCAAGTCATACAGTTTGGTCCTCTCACTAAACATTAGTGCCCAAAGTTATTTAAGTACATTTGCAGATCACGGAAGTGATCTCAGCCACAACTTTTGGTGGAGAAACACAACTCTAAATTCTATTAAAGGCGACTTTAAGCTTTGTTGAGAAATAAGATATTCCTCATATCCAACATTCACGATACATTACAGGAACAACTCCATCAAATTGATAAGAACCTCAAGATGAATTATGCACTAATCATATGTTTCCATATAGAAGAATGAATTTGCATTTTAGTATTTCAAAGAAAAAATTCTCACCGTGGAGCTTATATGCATCACATGGGAATATCGTTCAATATTCATAAGCTTTTCCACGTTCACAGAACCATATTTTGAAACCTATTGACAAAGAAGATGTTACCAAGGCGAGTTATTGTAACTAGCACATTTGAAACAAAAGCAACTTTCACTTAGAGAAACATTTGCCTGGTGAATTATTTAGCATGAATGACAGCAACAAAAATTTTTCTGAACACAAAACTGCCCAAGAAGAATCTATTATACTCCTTATAAGGAAGGAAGTAAGCAGCATTCAGTTAAATTAAGACACCATAGGCTCCTCTACACAGTAATGGAGCCCTGTGACAGATAAGGACCAAAAACATATCTGTGCAAGTGACAGGCAGAAATTAGTGCATAAGGCATGTAACCATAATTTGACACCAGTAGAGTTTAATAGGAACCCCTATATGAATTAAATTTGTCCATGAAATCAGACCTTTCCAACATCATTCCTGCCCAAATCAACCAGCATTATGTGCTCTGCGCATTGCTTTGGATCATTTAACAATTGCAGCTCTAATGCCTCATCTTCTTCAGTTGTCTTCCCTCTTCGGATTGTTCCAGCTAAGGGCCGATTGACTACCTTGTTCTGCTCAAGGAATGAAATGAAAATTTCCAAAATACTTTCATAAACAAAATCCTTGAAAGGAGACCTAAAACTCAAATTCATTAACAAAAACAAATTTTTAGAGAATATCTAAAACTGAAAATTAACTGTTGGCTCAGGAGTATTAATGGCCAATATGCAGTACCAAAATATACTATTTGCAACAATATACCTTCTTTACACGTGTAAGAATTTCTGGACTTGAGGCAACCAGAATGCACCCCCTAGCCTGCATAACATACGGAAATTTGGATTAGAAAACACAAGTTATTAGCTACTCAATGATGAGGCAAGGCAGAAGGCTTGATAGGCACGCACTTGCAAGTATGCCATATAAGGACTGGGATTCACAACTCTTAATGCTCTATAAATTTCAAATGGATCGGAAAATGTTCTCCGCTCAAAACGTTGACTTAAAACTATCTGGAAAATATCCCCGGCCAGAATGTGGTCTTTAGCCTGTAGTACAGCCCTCTTGTATTCTTCACTTGTCATGTTCGACTTCTTTAACAAAGGACCAAATTGACGAGTTTGTAGTGTCACAGATCCTGCAGATAACCTTGGGCTACAGATGCCAATCAAGTCAAGTTAGAAATTTTGATTTAACCGATGATAAATAACAAATAAGGACTAAGTGCTGTGACAATCACTTACGGGTCAATATCCTGTACTCTAGCCAATAACTTTTCAAGACTTTTCATCCCATCAGAGTAAGCACTCTCAATAGAGGAGTGCTTATCCAGGTTCACCCAGTGGATTATGTGTGCTTTCTGAAAACAAATAAAAACACCATCTTCATAATTTCAAAAGTGATTAATCAAAAGTAACCAACTTTGACCATGATTAATGAATAGGAAAACATAAATGAGATAGCCTATGAATCGCTTACTTATTGTCTATAGCATTAAAAAAATTACCTTCTCTACATGATCAAAGACAATGACCTCATCATAGAGGCCCAAATGTACATCTGCCAGATTTCTATCATCCTTTGGAGCCCCAGAAAATGACAACTTTTTGGCCTCCACATAACGGACTGTATCATAGGAGAAATAACCAACCCAACCACCTAATCGTGAATGCAAAAATCAGTATGATTGAGAAAATAGCAAGAAATTCAATGATCACTATAGGTGAACAGAACATGGAAGTTATGTCGAGTATTAACGGACTTGAAACCTTATAAAAGAGAAACCCCTAAAGCCACTAAACAAAGCAGATGAAATTTATGACTTTAGCTATTAATCTGATCCACAACAACACTGTTTTTCCTTTTCAAAAATCCATGTAATGATGTTTGATACGAGGATACTATGCCAAAACAAAAGATATTCATTAATGACACTAGAAAATCTCAGCTACCATGGGTTTATGATACATACCAAGACCAAGTCATTGAATATGGAAGCACACAGAAGACAAGATTTAGCAGCATTATTGAAACACTTCATAGTTATGATGGCCACATTTAAATTACCCCCCAGCAGTTCAATGCAACATCATTAAATTTGTCGTTAATGTACCGTGGAAAGAATCCTTAATATTTAATGTGAATAACTGCTAAGAAAATAAATATTGAGCTCATTCCAAAAACAATGGGAAAATAACTTTGGAATCCAATTTTGTCGCAACATTGTCCGATTTCCTTGATTAAAGATACCTTATTTTTACATGCATCTAATAGCAGTCGAGCATTTGGAATGCAAAAATGTAGATCTTCAGAGCAACTCAACCATAAAATAACCGTGCTCTATGCTGTTAAATTAGCAGTTAAAGGCCAAACTATCCTATATTTTCCTGATTTCAACTTGAGCAGAGAAAAATCTAAGCTACAGATCATTACCTAAATTTTCAACCACAGTCTAATATAGCGCATACTGAAATGGTGGTATTTTAAAAACAAAATCTTCTCTTACCACAAAAAGCATCAGGAAGTTCATCAACATGTTGGGGTTTCCAACTCTCTGATATTCTTTTTGGTATAGTCATGGGGTCGTCAACAAACTCTTCGGTTGAAGATCCCTTTTCATGGTCCATTATAGTGACTCTATTTTTTCTAGCCACAATCTCTATTTTAGGCTGAGCTCCGACCACGCTATAGCGTCCCTAAATCCACAAATGCATACACAAATTAAGGAGATAAGCAGAGGCAGGCAGGCCATTCATATCCAGACAAAGAAGCAAAAAGGAAGCTTACGACTTTTGAAGCCTGATGACCAGGCTCAACAGACTCAAAAAGAAAGCTTGGAGCCTCTCGATCATCTTCCTTCACTAAACATCGATAAGCAGTAACCGGAGTAAGTTGGTCAGAGAAAATACAACAGTGAAACGGTATTAAATTTCCAAGTTTAGCAGCTTCTGCAAATTTGATTGGATCATCAACTGAAAACAAGAACACCCAAATAACAACAATTAAGTTAGAAACGAAGGTCATCTGGTATTACATCAGAAACAGTGAGGAAATAATAAACAAGACCATAGAACAGCCGCATTAAGTCAAACTCCGGCAAAGTATTAAATGTGCGTTACATAAAATACGTTTCTACACAAAGAATAAACAATTTTCAAGAGTCGACGTTAAGTTTAAGCGATGACTAGAACTCAGACCACCCAAAAAAAGAAATTAGAAATTTCTTGTAACCAACGCCTAAAGATTTCTCGTTCTATCATTTTCACTCCGACTTTAACAAAAACAACAATAACGAACAATGTACTTTATTTATGATATCAAATGTCGTTTTCTATCCATTTCCTCCTTTCCTCTTGTTTCTCAGAAGTCAAACACTTAAAAAAAATACCAACGCAGGACACCGTTTCTAACTTACCTAAGGACTGGCTCTTAATAGACATGCATTTGACTCGAAGGGAACATGCAAGTGATAGTGATCTCCTAGCAAAAATGTTCGTCACCGGAGATAGAGCAGAAAGCCGGCAAGTGCCCGGAGACAAGCGACGAGAGTATGTTAGGGATTTCATTGTGACGACTGCGCGGTGGTGGACGGAGAGTTAAGGTCGCCGGAAGCAGACTGGAAACGCTCGTTCTCCAAACGTAACGGCTAGTTCTCTGTCGGTTACTGTTTTTCATCCTCGGCGTCTTCTTCTATTTATATGCCGCACGTGTTGCAAATTTGAATTGATGACTGTTTCTATTAGACGCCTTTGTGTGATGTCTCTCATAAATTTAAATCTATTTTGGTTGTTGAAATCTACTGTTTTAAATTAATATTTTATGGAAACTTAGACTACACTCAATAAATACTATTAAATGTAATCCATTGAATCTGGAAATCTTCGTGAAGGACATTCAGACCCGTGGATTTACTTTCCATAAAAATACTTCTGGAAATGTGAAGATACGTTAACATGCATTGCAAATTGGAAGAGTTAATAAATTCGTTTATAAATTAATAATATTATGTAACGTTTGCAAGTTGGAAGAGTTATTAATTAATTCATAAATTAGTAATTTACTATTTTTTAGAATGTATTATGATTCAATAAATATACATTTAAATTTAAGTATTTACTATATTTACTACAATTAGACATTTGAATATTAAGAAAAAATATGTTATATTATTCATATTTCTTAAATATACCATAGAAAATTAAATATTTTATCACTTTTTATTTTTGGTATAAATGAGAGTGAAAAGTTTATTTCTAAACCTATAAAATTATAAAAGAGTTTTTAGTTATTAATTATTAGTTTAACCTATTAAACCAAGTTAGAACTATAGAAAATATTATATTATATTATAGATAAATTTATCAAATATTAATTTATAGAATTTTTAATATGTATTAATTGATTTATTAGAAATGAATCATCTAGAAATTAAGAATTTGATCAATTATATCATGAAACAATTCTAACATTTGACTTGTACATATTTTGATGGTATATTAATAAAATATCTTATTTATCTTTAAACAAATTGTAGATTAGAGATCAATGACACTTCTAAATATGCATATAAAAATAAAACATGACTTATGATTTTCTACCTCTTGTTTTCAATATATTTAAAGGTAATTTAGTTTCATTTTAGTTTTTCTATTGTTGTTTTTAATTTTAAAATAGTTATTAAAATTTTCTTTTGTAAAAGAGTATTTAAGTAAGTAAATATTAAAATATATTTTTAAATTAGTTAAGTATTTAGTTTTAAAATGTTTTTAGCCGGTGAATATTTATTTGAACTTTTGAATAGATGTATTAGATACTATTAGTTTTTTAAAATGTCTTATTTTCAAAAGAATACTCGTGTTTCATTTTAAATTGTTATAAAAATAAATTAAATCGTATTAGTCATAATTTTTGTTATTATCAATATTAAGAATTAATTAATATGTCTTTAGTTAATAATAAAACCAAATTAAGATAAAGAAACAAAAATAGAAAAATCAAAACCACTTTTTATGGTTTTGATAAGTTTTTGAAACATGATAAACCAAAACTAAAATCATAAATCATAAATTCAACCAAAAAAATTTTCTATAAATTTTAAAATTAAAAATAAAAAAATAAAAGTAAAACTAAAGATGTCATTAGTATTTGACAAAAAGAAAAATATTGAGACACTAAAATTTAAACAAAAAAAGTACTAATTATAAGATAATAAGTAGATTTTGGTAAAATAATTCAACAAATCCAAAAGTATACAATAATTAAATGAATAATACAATATTTTAATCACAGTTTTAGTTAAACTTGAATGGTAATTTTATGTGTATGTCATATTTGTCACTTGCTTATTTTTTATAAAAAAATATTACTTGTCAAGATTTTCTCATTTACACCAATTCAAATAAATTGGAGTATAAACTTATTACATTTTCTAGGAAAAATGTCATTTTGAATCTCAATATCAATGCATAACATTTTTCAGTGTTAAAAAGGAAATTTCAACTTACCCTAATGCACAAGGCTCGCCGGCTTTGCGAGGGTCAGGAGAGGTTCATTAATGTATGCAGCCTTTGCTTTGTAATTTTTACAAGGAGGCTATTTTCGTGTTAAAAAGTAACTTCTAACATTATAAAAATCATTCTTATTTGATCTCAAATAGACAAAACCTCAAACTCTTATCAATGTTTTGTCAACTTATGTTAAGGTGGATAATTTTTGTGTGGTGGCCTACTATAACCAGTATAGTTGCCCAATTGGCCCCATACTCTCTTTAATCCTTACCTTAATTTCTTAATTCTCTCCTTAATCTATCCTCTATTATACCACCCTCTCTTATTTTTGACATTTGAAGTCACATCATCTATTGCATCTTTTATTTTTTTTAAGAAATATGACATGTTACATAGTTGTTATATTAGGGTTTTGGCATAATTTTTTTTTGTTTTAAAGTAGATATCACCTAATGTATTGCATTATAATCTGAAAGAAGTCTTAAAACATTGATATTTGTTACGATATTTAGAGTTAAAACACTACTTGAAATTGTTTCCTATTAAAAATGAGAGTGATTGAGAATTAAAGTTTACATTGATTTGTTTTTCTCGAATTAACATGTTGATATCATACTTGTTTAGGTTTAACTTAGATAATTTGGTTAAGAAATGTGCATCATCATTTGAAACCACATTCAAAAAATAATTCCTAATGTGTCCTTTTTTTGTGTGTGTTAAATGCACTAGTCAAGACTTTATAAAAAAATGACAATTATGGATTATACATGTGTCAATTACCCTAAACTAGATAGGATTCTGGACAAAATTGGAGGAATGGAAGAAGCACATAAGAGGTTAGAAGGTAAATTTGAGCAA
>JAOQMM010000173.1:9170738-9181847 GCA_027563515.1 Erythroxylum platyclados | reverse complement strand
GAAATGAAGAGAAGAAGAGTGAAAAGAATGTTTAAAATGCTTAAACTTGAAGATTGCCGTGCACTACATACCTACACTCCTTCCCCTCATTTAATGCTCCATTAAAGCTCCATTTAATGCTCCATTTAATGCATATAGTGGAGGGACCCACCTACATGCCATGTGTCTCTATTTTTGACCTCTCATCCGATTCCGCAACTCAGGCTCAGTTTCGGGATCCTTCGGGTCTGAATCGACTTTTAACTAAACCACAAAAAACATAGCTCTATCTCTTAGCTTCGTTTTGAATCAAGAATCACATTAATCGCACTTCTATAAAAAAAGATATGATTTTCCGAACTTTACAACTCATAATTAACTTTACACATGCCCAAAAATCACTATTTGGACCCATTGTCTATACTCTTAGCCCAATTTCATATTAAATCTACAATTAACTATAGCAATTCCGACTAGGGTACATTCGGGGCGTTACATTGCGGATGTTTGATAGACGCTTATTTGACTATAATTATGTACCCATATTTGATGTGTTTTGTATGCTATTTCATAGTTTTGTTGTATTTTTGGTACTTAATTCACTCTAAGTGCATTTATAGGTATTAATTGCCTTTATGGACCTAAATGAGAAGAATTTGGATGAAAATGTGGTATAGAATGAAGATATGAAGTAACTAAGGATTTACACAAACGTGTACAGTAACAGTGTAAGTCTTTGTAAATGTGTAAAGATTGAAGAATTTGAGTTCTAGTCATATGGAGTCGCATGCTTATCTATCTTGATATACACGGCTATGTATATTACCCATATTAGTCTTTGTTCAGGTGTGAAATTGCAAATTCAAGTATTTTTATTATACACCGTCTCCTACATGCCCGTGTAAGTGATCGTGTATATCCTGCAAGCCCTAATTTTTACAATAAAAGGATGTGAGTAGAGACAAACAAGAGAGAGCCAAATTTTTAAGAGTTTTTAGGTTGTAAGCAACATTCAGAGGCAATCATTTTGATCAAGAGATAAGGAAAACATGAAGTTAATATCATGATATCCGATAGAAAGCAACATCCAATCCAATCTTGCAAGAATATGCAATAGAAAAGAAAGGGAGATTAGAATTATAATTTCTTTATTTTCTATTGGTTTTTCTGCATGTTTGTTATTGATTTCATTTTCTATGAGTAACTAAAAGTTTTTAGTGTCTAAGTATGATGAACCCTGGTTTGTGATAAAAATATGTTTTAATCTTTCATTTAATGCAATTATATTGATTGATTTATTGCAATTTAATTATGCGTTTTATTCTTGTTCTGATATATCCAGGATATTAGTGCATGATTTGATTTCATATGATTGAGATTAAGAAATCCTCTTGCATGAATAGATCTACTATAATTGGAAGGAGTTACATGTAAACCTAAAGATAAGCTGACATAAATCCTCTGAATTAGGATCAAACCTAATAGCAGAATTCATAAATCGATAATGCAATCTTAGGGGTTTTAATTAGAAAGATTTATGTTAATCAACTGATGGATTGTTAATAGTCTTGAGAGAGATATTAACATAAGATAGGAATTTCCTTATTCCAATAATCAATAATATGATTGCATGATAAAAGGTTAATAATTCAAGGATTCTTAGGGAGATTCATCACCTAGACACTACTATTTAATGTTGATTTTTCTAAGTAATTTCCTTTATCTTGCGTTCATTATTGTTTCCAAGTTTAGTTTATTTGTGTTGTTTAATTTTTAATTAAAAACCAAAAATTTGATTCTTAGGTTAGATAACAAAAAAAGGTAACTACTAATACTTACCCTTTTCTAAGAATTGACTCGTACTTATTTGTACTAGCTACAGTTATGCCATGTACTTACGTTAATTCTAATATTGACCTCAACCCTAGTTAATCACTTCTCATTTTAAGTATCAAATCCCTTAGAAGTATCTAAAATATAAGTAATATGCTATGAAAATAATGTTAAAAGTAATGTATCACTAGCATAAATCAATATTATTTTAGATGTTATGCCATGAATTTGCATTAATTTTAATATTGACCTTAACCGTAGTTAATCACTTTTTATTTTAAGTATCAAATCCCTTATAAGTATCCAAAATATAAGAAATATGCTATGAAAATAATGTTAAAAGTAATGTATGACTAGCATAAATCAATACTATTTTAGATGTTTGAATTTGAATCTTTTATATGAAACAACAAGAAGAATGGGTATTTATTGGAGAATTAAACAAAAATATATCCTCACATTTAAATTTATTAAAGTATCACACATCCTAATATTTACTTTCGCATCATAAAATTGTCATGTTGCTTACATCTTCATCAGGTTATATGAGGATTGAAACCAAGTAAACTTATTAGCATCAATTGCTTTTGTCATAAAATCTATTATATTATCTTAGGTATGAGCCTTTTTCATATCCACAGTTCCTCCTCCACTTTCTCTTGAATGAAGTGATATTGAACTTATATATTTGGTATTTGCATGAAATTTTGGATTCTTTGCTAGATGCAATACACTTTAACTATCACAAAACAATGAACTTTATAATTTTTATTTCCACAAGTTCTATTTCAACCATACCAATTCTTTACTGGCTTATATAACTACTACACATCCCATTTCTATAGTTGATATAATTATAACTAACTGTAGTTGCTTTTATATCCTTTGAGAGAAAGACTGATCCTCTGTTTCATAATGCAAAATTAGAGGTCCTTTTAATATATTTTATGATTCTCTTTATAACATTCTAGTGCTCTCTACCAAGATTTGTCATGTAGTGAATAATTATTCCAATTATATATGCAATATTTGGTTTTGTACAAACCATGGCAAACATTAAAATCTCCACTATATATGTTTACAATACATGAGAATTCGTCATTTCTAAAATTCATACTAGAGGATAACTTGAAATTAACATAAAAATAGGTAGATATTGACTCACAATTTTACAAATTGAAGCATCGGAAAACCTTCTTTAGGTAATTTTTGTGAAAAGAAACAAATATTTCCATTATTTCTGTCTCGACGATTTTACAATCCATATAATCTTATTTATTAGTCCCAAGTATTTCATTTTTGAATTCCCTAGCCAATTATATATTTAATTATTTAAATCAATCTTTGTTAGGGCTTGCAACTAACATATTATCTATATGTAATAACAAGATAATGAAATCATTATCACCAAAATTTTTAAAATATGCATAAGGGTCTACTTTAAGTTTGTTGTATCCAAGGCTTATGATGAAGGAATCAAATATTTTATACCAACATCTGGACGTTTATTTAATACCAAAAAAAGTTTTTTTGAACCTATAAATCAATTTTATTTTTTTCTTTAGAACCTTCTAATTGAAGCATATAAATTTCTTCTTTAAGATCTCCATAAAAGAAAATTCACATATAGGTTTTTTAGATGTAAGTCAAACACAAGACATATTTCTAAGATAACCCTGACTTATAAAAATTGAACTATAGGAAAAATATTTTATTAAAGTCAATTATTTCTTTTTTAGCATATCCTTTCACCAACAATCTTGTATGATATTGCTCCACTTGATCATCACTATTTCGCTTAATCTTAAAGACCCATTTATTACTAATTGCCTTCCTTTCTTGTGTTAATGTTAAAAGTTTCTAAGTTTAATTTTTATGAAAAACTTCAACTTCTTGCATTATTGTTATCCACTGAGATTGATCTGAATTATTAGTGCTTCTTGAAGAGTTAATGGCTCCTTATCCTGTATTAAAAGACAATATGTTATATTGCCCTTAATTATATAATATGAATGCTAATTTGGCGGTCTTTTGTGTGTTTTGATTGATGAACTTCTAAAGCTTCAGACTTTAACTTATTTTGAAAATCTTGCTTTGATGTTTCTTTAAAGAAGCCTCTTGTCTATATTCTTTCCACTTGCATCATAGTCTGCAAACCTTTTTTTGCAAAATATTGTTTTCTTCTTCTTCCCTTTGTAGTTTTTTTACCAAGTTGACATCCTTATTGATAATAAACTTGCGAGTAACAGGATCCTAGATAATACTCCTTCACTACATTGACATATCTTAATAATAAATATTTTCTAGATTTTGGATTCAAATTCATGATTTCTTTAGCATTTTACATAATATAAATAAGACTTTTAAATATATAGAGGTTTAAAGAATCCATCAACTTTTAGGTCCACATCTCTGTAAATGTCTTTAACTCAATTACAGCTGATGAAATTTGATTCACCATATAACATGTGCTATTGACTTCTTCTGTACGAAAGGCCTTATTTAAGCTTAAATTTCAATATTGCTATTATTCTTTCTAACAGAGCTTTGTTCATCCACTCTGTCACTTTGTTTTGTTAAAAAGTGTATGCAATAACGAAATGCCTTTTAATGCCTTCTTGCTTATAAAATGCATTAAATTCATTATAGTATATTATAATCCATTATCCATCCTTAAGTACTTAATCTTTTTATCATCTAATTATAAACATTGAATGTTTATAATGGTTGAATGAGAGTGGGAAGGTTAGGGTAATAAATCAAAGTACTAATTTCTTATAAATAGTCATAATTTTTCTAATTTGATTTAAAATAATTTAATTTATAATAATAAAGTATTTGTAATATATAATAATTTTTAATTAAAAGGTGTGTATAAGAGTAAGTGCATGCTTTTCATTGCAGCGAGCCAATTTGATACTTTAACATGCAATAAAACAAGCTTTGTAAGAAAGAATATAAGTTTGAGAGTTGAAAAGCCTGCTTTGATTGAATGCTTTTTTAGGTTACAAAGTTTTAGATGCACATCATCTTAACTTTTTAACCATATAAAAGAAATGTTAATAAAGAAAAAAAAGATATAGATGACGACTCTCACTAATATGACATTTGATTCAATAATCATACTTTAAAAATAAAAGAAGGATATGAATCGTCACACTCATATAAAAGTCAGGATGAGAGTGATAAGATTTTGAGGTTGATCACCACTAGTAAGCTAGATCATATCATAAGTTATTAGAGAAACTAAACCAAGATTTTCTATAATCAAAGAATGAAAAAAATTTCTCTAAGTGCTTTTAATTAATCAATATTACATCCATTCCCAATTACATTAAGATGATAGTCTTTTATATGCATAAATACCATAAAAAATTAAAAAAAACATAAAAATTAAAGTCCAATAAGGAAAATAAAATCCTTATCATAATCTATATCAAGAAATAGCTCAAAAAAATTTAAAAAGAAGTCAATATGTTATGAGTCTGGCGCTAGTCTCACTTCATATCCAGTACTGGTTGCTTTTGAAACTTCTTTCATAAATAAATAGAGTAATTATAGAACCAACACAATATTGTATTCTGGAACACGATTCAACATAGTCCCGTGTTGCCTAATCTTCTAATTTTTAACCAGTATAAGATTAATGTTAGACACCAATACGATACAGTGCTAGTTACATTCTACAACCTCTTTCGAAATTTTGCTCCTTCATTTGAATTCAGTCTTTTGAAGTAGCAAAACTTCACTCCTTGTACAATGATCCATCATTAAGTCATAGAAAGTTTCTTTGTCCTTTTTAGCTTTACTCCTTTCATTGGTCCTCTAATGTTGACCAATGAATCTTTAGTAACTTTAGCAATTGGTTTGAAGTATTTGCAATTCGTGCAAGTCCCTCTTTATATATCTCTTGCTTAGAAGCTTATATGAATTGAGTAGATGCTAGATTCTCATTATTTCTCCTCTTAGAAGGATTTGTTCTTAAACCAACATGTTCATCTACAAAATAAAAAGGAGATAATTCAGCAATATTGAAAGTAGTATAAATACCATACCCAATTGGCAAGTTGACCTTGTGAGCATTTGTTCCATAAAGGGAAAAAGTCCATATCCTCTTAGTTATAATTTGTACTTGTGCCTAGTTGAAAACCTCTTTTTTCTCAAATGTACCCAAACCCAATATCTAAGTTCAAATATCACTTATTTTTTCACCTTGTTAGCTTACCTATATGTATTAATGGATCCTCTTCTATAGTATTCAACTTCACCTTCTTATGTAGATATTTCACCAATTTGGCTTTCTTTTTCTATCCAAATTATCTCTTTCACCTAAAGGAGCATAAAATTTAAAGAAGATAATTAGTTAAATCCACAAACAATTTCAAAAGGAGAATAATATCTAGCATTATGGACTATCATATTATATAAAAGGTAAAGACTTTTCCCAAGTTCTAATATTTCTAACAACATTAGCATGTAATAAAGCACAAAGAATCCTATTAACCACCTCGATTTAGCCATCGATTTGTCGATGGTAATTTGTAAAAGATAGTAACTTAGTTCCCAACTTTCCCTATAAAGCCAAAATTAACTCAAAAACTTTATATCCCTATCTGATTCAATGGTTCTAGAAACTCCATGTAATCTAACAATCTTATTAAAAAATAATTCAGCATTTAATTTACATCATTGGTTTTATGACATGCAATAAAATGTTGCACTTCAGAAAATCTATCCATTACTATAAAAAAAAACTAAATTCTTACCCTTTCTAGACCCAGATAAACACATCCTACTTTGATAGTAACTATATTTTTTAAATTAAAGAAAACACATGCACCATACAACTCATTAAGGATATCATCTAACTGAGGGGTATGATATATATTTTTTCAGTGATTTTTTAATAATGAAAAAATTTACACACATTCTCTAATATCCATCCTTCTTTAGTTTTAACAAAATAGGCATGACACAAAGGCTCAATCTCTCTTTTATATAGCCTTTCTTCAAGCATACTTCCACTTTCTTTTGTATCTTTTTTGTCTATTTCAAATTTTTTGCTAGCTAGCTTAGGATTTAGACTCCAGGAATAAAATTCATTTGGTGCTCTATCTTTTTCGTAGGTAGTAATACACTTAAAATATCCTTTTGGAAAAGATCACCAAATTTATGTAAAAAAGAAGCAACAACATTAGGCAAAGTATCATTAGCATAAACATTAAGAGAGAGAGAATAATTTTTATAAATAAGAAAAATTACTTAGCATTTGACCAAAAAATCATCTCTCATATCTTCCACTCTTGCTCCCAAACTCACTCATTCTTCCTCATATTTATCTCTCTTTTTTGGTTGACCCAAATTGTTTAAGTTATTCCTATATGTTTAATATTTTTATTTGCCCTTATACTCTTTTACTCCCTCATACAAATCTTGAGTTGATCTTCATAAATTTAATTTGTTAATAATAAAGTGAAGGTGATTGGTTTACCATTCATGGTAAATGAGTAATGATTCTTATTACCATCATATATGGTTCTTTCAAATTATCAAATACAACCCAAAAGAATGTGACCAACTTGTATAAACACCAGTACACCTTACCCTTATACCTAATTAAGAAAGAAATTAGTACTTTGATTTATTGCCCTAACCTTCCCACTCTCATTCAACCATTACAAATCTTTTTAACATTTAATTTATAGTGTTTACCATCTAATTATAAACATTGAATGTTTTTTTTCAATAAGTAGTATAATTATAGTTAATCATGTTGCTACATTTTAGAGTTATTTTGATGTTTCGTTCCCATATGTATATTTTAAATTATGGATTGTAATATAATCACAAGTTTATTCCAATATTTCTATATTATATTATTCATAAATAAACAAAAAATTTAAGACTTATAACTATGATGTAATATATAATAATTTCAGCAATCCTTATATAATAATTTTCAAAATAAATTTGCACCTTTTCATTTAGTTAAGCTTTAGTATTATGCAAATTTAAACTTATCTTAGACATGTATTCAAGATGGAAAAAAGCTTCCATTTTCTGTCACTAATACATGAGACAAGTGCATCTAAATTATAGCAATTAAGCATGTAAGCAATTCCAACATTATCAAACTATTGGTATTCATCTCTTTCACCTTATGAGCTTATACAAATACAACATTTTCAATATTTAACTCATTCAACTACTATTTTCTATATCACCTTATCTTTGCGAACAATCTTAAATTTTAAACTTGATATTTGTTAAGTTATCACAACATTCACCTCTTCTTTCCCTTTTTTTACTACTTTCAAATTCTCAATTTCTTTATCAAGCTTTAAAAGTCACAGCTTGGTCATTCATATTTACTTTTGTATGTACCCATTCAATCTAAGAATAATCATTTGTCTTCCATATTTGGAAGTTGTAAAACTTTTTTCCTAGGTTTCTTGCTTTGTGAGAAATGTAAACTACAACCTTCAAACTTTGATAAGAACCATTTGCTCTTCAAGACCATTGTTAGTTAACTTAATACCAAATGAGAAATGCAGCTTATATTGGTGGATGCTAATTATCTTCTTTTGGGCTTGGAAAGTGAACAAAGTTAATAAATTGTGAAAATGTAGCTCCTGTTCTTAGTTTTTGATAGTGAATCACTTCATAGCTCAAAAAACAATGTTAATAGCTTGATTGGTTAGACAAAAAAGCTATTGATTGGTTATGTAACTAGCTTAATTATTTGACATTTGTTTGTTTGATTACATTTTTAACTTTTCTCAGACTGATTGAAGGTATCTATAAAATGAGCAAAAGTGCCACATTGATAAAAGTTATCAAAAAGTGATAAGCAGTTCAAGACGTGTTGAGTTAAATGAAAGTCATGATATTTTTAGGAATCAGTTTAATTTTAATTATATTTTTGGTAACTTTGTTGTTTTAGTTTTTGTAGATTAAGAACTCAATTAAGTATGATTTTATTAGATTTTAAAATAAAAATAAAAAGTAAAAAATCATAGTAAAACTATATATGTCCTTAGCTTGTTTGTTAATATTCATGTGTTAAACTAGATAATTGGTGACTTTTTTATCATTTTTTTAAAATTAATAAAACTTGTGCAATGTTTTAAAAACGGACCAGACACGGAACCGGTCGAAGAAAATGTTTAAGGTTTAAGGGTTCAACCGGTATTAAACCTCTATAAAACTGGTATATAATAAATAAGAAGTATAAATTTTAAATTAATTAATTTTTTGGTTCAGTTCAATTTTATTTTAATGAATAATAACTCTTATTGTTAAAAATGAACCATTAATTAATTAATTAATTGATTTTAATATTTGTCTTTTTTTAATATTAAGATCCTTAATATAATATGTAAATTGTAAACATTAATTTTTAAAGAAGTAAATAAATTTATTATAATTTAATACTTATGATTTGGTATTCTTTAAGGTCTTAGTTTAAAATGTGGTAGTATCTTATGTATTAATTTTAAAAGAAAATCGTGGTCAAATAACTCAAATCCCTACTGCCTTTAGCAATTCCCATAAGACATATTAAGTTACTTTTTTAATATACGCGGTAACCAACTTTCAAAAACAACTTTACCTTTCTCAATAAAACTTTTAAAGATAACTTTCAAAAACAATTGTAGACAGTTGGTATCGTCTATCTCTCTGCTTCCTTTTTTTTTCCTTTTTTCTATTTTGGCCCTTTTGCTTCGTCTTTTTACTCTTCCCTCTCAGTCTCTCATATTATCGTATGCTAAGTTTATGCTTTGCTTCATTTTATGATTACTCCCAACCCAGTGCTTCATTGTGTGATTAAAAGTCAGTTTGTTTTGATTTTAGGGTTTGAGTCAGAGATAATACGCACACACATAGATAAAGGTAGAAAAAGAGCATGATGTCTTTGGTGATGTGTGAATGACTGGTTCTCTTTCTCTCTCTTTTTCTCTTTCATTATACATCAAACTAAATTCTTTTCTTTCACTTAATAAGGTTTTCTCAACTTCAAATTCTTCCTTTTGCTCATCCATCTCTATTTTAACTTTGATTTTTTGTCTTTATTTTATCTGAAACAGAGTTTTTCATTTTTGTTTCCATCAAATCCTCTAAGATTCAAACTTTCAAACCCTAGATTGAGACTTTCGCTCTCCTTCTTTTTCTCAGAAAGACGGTTCACTGTTCATTAACCTGTCGGTTAATTCACAGTTAACCTGTCGGTTAATAAACCGGCTGGTTTTTATTAATAACGGTAAAAGTAAAAACCGAACCAGAAACCAGTTTGGTTCATATATAACCAGGTCGAACCGGTCGGTCTGGTCCGGTTTTTACGTCATTGCTTGTAAGAACTACTTTTTAGTGTAGTTTGATTGGAATTTATAATTGTTATGTAGTTTGATTGGAATTTATAATTGTTATTCTTTATATGTGCATTAGATAAATGGCTTGTGCATAAAAGATATAATTCATCTGTTTTTGTCCTTTGAGAGACTTGAAATTTGACAAGGATCTTTGTGGATTTGTCTACTTCGAGCCGATTTTGCCAGTTCCAATTCACCTTGCAGACTCTTTGTATTGTTTATCAAAACAGGTAAAACTAGATACAGTAGCTTAGTGCATGATGAAGGGCGCTTAAGGAGTCATAAAAGCTACCAAGTACCAAATGTATTTGAATAATTTACGATCTTTGGACAACTATTACTGATATTTTTTTTCTGTTTGATTCCCTCAATGTTAGGCTTTAAATGAATAAGAACTTGTTACTGTTTTAGTGGTAGCTGGTAGAGGTTTTTGAAAAACAATTGAAAATTAAATATATGAAGAGGATAGTATCAAACTATATTCAATTCAAGTATCAACCAGAAAATTGTAACACTAAGATATCATATTTTGAACACTAAAACTCATTAAACTCGAAGAAGCTCAAAAAACAGAATAATGTAGGGTTTTTGGAATTTCATAAATAGTATTTTAAAGGCGAAGTTCACTTTCATATAATCTTATACCTTCACTAATTATAAACTATAGGTTTAAATAATAAGTAATAGACTTGAAATTTTATCTCAAGAAAAAGAAAAAGTAACATTTAGAGAACAACACAAGTATTAGTTTGTAATTGACATACAACATTAAGGCAATATTCATTTAGAAAGGGTCCTAGTACTTGTAACAAATAGCAGCAAAACAAGGTAGAAAAGTGAAAATTAAAAAACTCAGTGGTGTTTTGGCCACCGAAGTTGCAGCAATGGTTTGTTTTGTTCACCGAAGTTATGCCAACGTGCTATTTCG
>JAOQMM010000173.1:9114750-9133318 GCA_027563515.1 Erythroxylum platyclados | reverse complement strand
TCAAGTTATAAGAAGATACTTACTAGAGGAAGATATGGAGTTTATAATGAGAAATTTTCACTTAAAGGAGGTAAAAAATCTTCCCAGTATACTTCAACCATAATGCCTCTAGGATGCTCTGCATTTTCTGTTCCTGGGATGCCCACAAACTGAGCTCCTACTGGTATCTATAAATGAGCAGAAAGTAGAACAGTCAAAATCTGTGACTTTTGTCATCAGTGTTGCGCAGAAATGACGTCCGTTAATGCTTACCTGTACGGAGGTCCCAGATGATAGAGTCAGTGTTTTTAATCGGCCCTCTTCTGCTGCACTTTCCAACTCCGCACGTTTTGCTATGTTCATGAAAACTTCCTCAAGAGTTGTAAGCCCAAGCTGGATATCTGATATACCAAATTCGCTTTTTCTATCCTCGAGTTTCGCGAAGAATTCCTGTTAGAAGAGTTTAAAGGCTAAGAACTCCTGTAAAAGCCTTTATACTTCTAATAGGATACGGGCTATTCAAGTAATGCTTAGTGCTTACCATTAAAAGCCCCTCTTTGTCACGAGGAATGACATAAGTCAGGAAGGATTTGGTCTCCTCGGCAGGTGATACATTCAAAAACTGCCATAAATAGCCCAAAGTAAGAAACCAAATCAAAACTCTTAAGCCAACAACTTGGTCAATCGTGTTATTTACTCAACATACATCCTTAAAGAATTGCGTCACTGGCAGATGATCACTTGCAGGTTCCCCAGTGGCTTCAGAGAAGCTGATGTTAGCAACGAAACCGGTACCAAATCTTGACTTCAATCTGATTGATGTTCCTATGCATCGAAGCCTACCCTTGGCCACGATTCCAATGCGGTCACTTAGGACATCAGCCTCTTCCATTGAATGTGTTGTTAAAACAATGGCGCGACCCTTCTTTGCATTCTGTATTATGTCCCATACTTGCCTTCTCGATATTGGATCCATACCAGTTGTCTATATGTTGAAGAGCCAGATAATAAAAATATGCTTGTGCAATCAAATCAAAAGAAGTATTCAAATTTCCATACCGGTTCATCTAGAATCACCAACTTTGGATCACCCATGAGAGCTATAGCAACACTGAGGCGACGCTTCATTCCTCCACTATAGCTTCTGGTTCTAACTTTAGCTTTAGCAGTGAGTCCTACATTTTCTAATAACTCCTTGGCCTCCTGGAATTGTAATACTTACTGTTAAACGACACCCTTTAGCAAGAAATGTAGGAGTCACTGCTTACATGAACAACTGGAACGTACCGAACTTATTGAATCTTTGGCCAGACCTTTAATATTGGCAAAGAGGTGGAGATGCTCTTCGCCAGTCAATGCATCCCAAAGAATATCAAACTATGAAATAAAGCAAAAGCCATACATAATTCAGGAGGGACATATAAGGCCTACAATATGCGTCGTGCTTGACAATTGCTATACATGCATAATCATAACTCACACTAGCATACAAATAGAAACACCAGGGTAGAAATGTGTGTAATTGTTAGAGTTCACCTGAGGACAAACTCCGATAATCTTTCGAATGTTTGACATGCCGGTTGAGCTTCTAATGGAATGTCCATAAATCAAAGCTGTTAAGAAGGCAGGTAAGATGAGTTCCGCAGTAATTGGATTGAATTAAAAAAAAAGGAAAAAGGAAAAAGGAAATTAGCTCATACCTTCTCCACTAGTCACAGGTAAATTGCCAGTCAAACAGTTGATTGTCGTAGTTTTACCAGCACCATTAGGTCCGAGCAGACAAATCAGCTGATCCTTTGAGAAGTTTACCCATAAACCCTACGAGAAACATGCAGTCAGCCAGTGTGTGTCTTTGCCCATATAATATTCATAGTTGAGGAAGAAAATTTGTTCCTTTCATTTAAAACAAGCCACCCGATGTCCCAGTTTAGTTTCATTTAAAACTAATTCAATTGGGTTCGTTCCATAAGTTGACAATTTTCTCCTCACCTTAAGAGCTTGATAAGGTTTAGTCGTCTTGCCTTTGCAACAACAGCAACAGCTACACATACTGCGGGTGCCAGGATACGTCTTAACAAGGCCTCGTATCTGAACTGCAACATTCGGATCAACCGTGCCTGCTCTGGCATCTTTTTTGACAATGTTTTCCTCTTCAAGGACATCATCATCTAGAGCATTGTACTCCTCCTTTGGGGCTGAATCTATGTCCTCTAAAAGAAGGGAGCAAAGGGCTGTCAGGAAATTGAATATAGTTGTGAGCTATCGGTTAAAGTAGGAATCCTTATCACCTTTGACCTTGTTTCCAGATGTCCCAGTCCAGTACCCGGGCATTAAGAAGTAAAAACAAGGTTTTCCAACCCCAGATGCGTTCGGAAGTATGTTATCCAAGTAGATTGCCAAAGCAAGCCAGAGAAAGAAAGTGCTGGTTAGCCACATGTAGACATCATTCTGCAGTTGATTGGCAGTTGGTCATTCAGTCTCATAAATGAACCCAAATTAAGTATAATGAAAAGCTTTCAGACTTTACGCACAATTGTAATAACACATCCTGGAAGACTTGGTAAACAGTTAGCCCGAGTACTCCAACTGATTCCAACAGATTCAGGATCACTACTTGCATAGGACAATTGGTTCACGGCAACCGCAAGAAGATTAGGTGGGAATAATGACCATATTGTTCGTGTGGTAACAGAAACTGTTTTGGTATACGGAAATCCCGACACTGTAACAAGCTGAAATACCAACAATAAGATTGGTTAACCCACAGATACTTCTAGCTTGAATTCTGATGATTAAATTTATAACGGAATCTTGCCTGTGTCAAGAAGCTAAAAAGAAACATGGAGAACCCCACTGTATTGGCTGAAGATGACTTGCTAAGAAAGGCTGACAACATGTATGCAAAACCAATCTGGCGTCAAAAGAAGAAAACTGAAAAGGTTAACGAAGGATAGGTATTAGTCATTTCTTGAGTAAGTAGTAAAAATTGTTCTCACCATATTCAGCTGGAAAAGGAAGAAAGCCAGAAACACAACTTCAAAACTGTTCTTCGTGAAAAAATCAAACCGAAACATGATCCCGAAAAGAACCAGAAGAAGTGATGAAATAAGCACAATCATTCCCTCCCATGTGATCCAGGAGAACCAATATGCAGAGTCATAAAGACCCATCATGCTCATTGCCTGTGGAAGGGAAAGTTGCTTAATTAACATCGCTAAATCATGAATATAAAGGAAGCTAAGCAAGAGCCACTAGCTAAAATCCATAAGCCAATGGAGGTAAAACCTGGCGAAGTTTGAGCTCTTTCTCTACAACCAATGAACCCATTTGTAATACAAATCCAAACATGGCAAAAGCCAGGAAAAAGGGTGGTCCAATGACGGACAACAGAACGACAGCATCCTTTGGAGGATGAGGAAATTCCTTAAATCCAACAGTCCAGCCAAAATTTGCATCTGAATATCCCAGAACATAAAATATGAATCAATTTTTAGATCAGATAAAATAGCAAACTAAATATCTTTCAGGCACTTGAACCATTTGCGAGGACGTACACACCTCCAAGAATAGAGCGAGCAATCTCACGCTCCGCCGCAATTTGAAGTGGGACTTGAAATTTGAATGTAGGATCTTCAACATCTCCACGCCGTGAAACTGTAGTGGAATTAGTTTGTACGCCGTAACTGATTGCAGTGGAATTTATTTCTCTAAAATGCAGTGCTCCTGAGCAACGCATAGGATTTTGAAGAAGCCATGCATCTACGTCCTCTCGTGTTCTGAACGACGTCACCTGCATAACCAAAAGTGAACAAAACTTGACTTCATCACTTGTTGAAGTGCAGTGGTAAGCCAGCTGGCTCCATCTGAAAAAAGTCTGATGCGTGGGACCATGTAAAAAATACAATTTGACATCCTTGATATCATACCTTACTCGCGGGAATAGGCCTGCCAGGGTTATTGTCCATAATGGAACGCACGAGAGTGTGAAAGCGAGAGGTGTCGTTGCCACTCCAAATGAAATCAAAGCAAGGAGTCCTCACGAAGAACTTCTGCTCGCACGGAGGTATAGGGGGTAATACCAGAGGTTTTGGGTCGGTTACTTTCTCGTTGGCAGTGGTGTTAGAGTTTCCAGACATGGTGGCCTTGTTGATGCAGAAGAGTAGCAAGATGAAGAAGAAGGAAGAGAAAATCTGCAGGAAACTTGCGCGCTTGTTCCTCCATGAAAGAAGCAAATTCTTGAGGAACAGTGCCTTGAACTGTTGCAACATCTCTACCAATGAACAACAGACAAAGAGTGAAGTCCTTGGCAGGGGGTTATGGTAATGTTATGGTTGTTGATAGGAATTAACACGACCATTTTCTTGTGTTTTTTTCTTTTTTAAAAATTTCAACGTTTTTTCAGGAGATCTTTGACCCAACCCAACCCATCTCGCCACCGTCAGCTAACAAATGATTGATACAAGATCCTCCCACGCCAGGAGTAGGATCCCAACATCCGGAATGGGATTCCATCTCCAAAATCGTGTTTTGTCGTTTATACATGATGAAGATATTAATTGGGATTTTTTACGCGTCTCCAGTTCCTTTCTGGATTAAAAGCAATTTTCTTTTAAATGCAAAAATTCCTTAATACCACCAGAAATCCCATTCCCTGGATCATTAACAGATTTTCCCTTTGAACAGGAGATGTAGGCGCCTGTTTCAATGCATGTCCTTTTCTGTATAAATAATTTAATTATGGTACCGAATCATTTGCCGCACTCCCAGCCGGTTGACATTTTTGCCTTAAAAGGGCTATTTGGTACATTAATTGTTGCGTTGTGAAGAGTAAATTACGCATTCCAAAATAGATAGTGGATACCACCAATCTCTCCACTGTTGTCGTGTAATGAAATCAATCAATATCAATTACTCTTCTTTTTCTCAATATATAAATATCAGGCAGAGATCAATTTCATTTTGCATCCGATTTATACTGTTGTGATACTCAAAATGTGAAAATTAGATTGCATCCCGTATTATATTTATAGTTAAATCTGAACATGATCTCGGTTATTATCTAGTACTATATACTTTCACCAAATATAACTTTAATTCCAGTATTTTGAAGATACGTCCCAATAAACCTTCCAAATTTATATACCTGTGCATATATCTTCTATTAATTATAAAAAATTATAATCGAGATTCGGTCTAATTATGCCTATTAATAGTAATATTATTCTACCCAAACAAAACAAGAGTTTGGATCTCTGTTTAAAATAATCCTGTTTAATAATTAAAATAACATTATTTTAGCCATTAAACGTAAATTTAAAGATTATCTAACTCTGTTGAGCAGGTTTATTTTAACCTGAGATCCGACCCAAACAGTTATATTACATGGCATGGAGAACTCTCAACATTTTCAGAATGGCATTTGTGAATTTCAGATGGAAAACCAAGGGCATATGTGGGTATCTAAGAACAGACCTTTAGGCTTTATCCCAGCCAAAAAACATACCCTATCCGGAGTCGGGAGTTGCCATTTAGGAGGTAGTAATTAGGACTTTTGGTAAATCAATGTGATGTACAGGGGCAGAAGGTCATTTCGTATCTTACTTATCGTTCTCTTCCCTGGACAGGACATAAGAAGGTGATATTTGCATGATATTTAACATTTCATGTCTAGGAAAAGAGGAGAAAAAGCACTGAAACGGTGGGAGAGACAAAGTGAATCTGTTACACAACTTGTTTCATCACTCTGTATTTCATATCTATCCAAACGGAGAGGAGAAGAGCGGAGAGGAGTTAGATAGGTTTGGATATATATATATAGATTGTCAGGAAGGAGAGTGTTCTTTAGATTACAATGACGCAAACAGACCTACCTGGTATTCCCATGGCGAACACGCCACGTAATCGTGCATCTTTCGGGACTCAGGCCAATGCTTTACTTCGAAAGAACTTAACTTTCCAGGTCGCTCTATGCTCCATATATTTGTATATCAGTGTTCGTGTTTGTATATAGTCTTGGTTCTGATTAACTATAAGCCTGTGACGGTCTTTGTAATGATTGATTTCACATTATTTCAGTTGCTGAACATGTTTGTGTTAAATTCCTAAGAATATATCCTGCTCATATTTGACCTTTTATCTTTATATGGTCTATCTTCTTTTGGAACGGAAACTATTTGGGCTAAGTTAGAATTTCCTAAGCTCTGTCTTCCGATATGATACTTTTTTTTTCCTTGTTGATTGAGAGTTGTGGTTGATTGCGCTTCTTGTAGTTGAATCTGGATTTTAGGTAACTTGATTCATAATGAATGAAATGAATGAAAATTTGGTATATATGTGCTTAAGGTAAAAATTCTATCCAGATCTCATTGTAAATGTGATTAAGTTAACCCACTTTTGCTTTTGTTTTCATTCATTTCTCCATTCATTGTGGAGATCTTGGAGATGTAACGGTTCAGAGAAATGGGTGATTTTGAATTGCATGCCAATGCTTTGACTTGCGCACATGTTCGAATGTCATGTATCGTTTGTTTTTCTTTTGCAGAAACGCAAGGTTATGACAAATTGTCGGCTCATTAGCTTTCCATTTGTACTCTGCATGCTGCTTTCTCTCATTCAAGCTTTAATTAACAAAGGGCAGAGCACCCCTGAAGACAAAGACAGCAACTGTCTCTCAAATCCAACTAAAGTTGGGTGTCCAGCGCCTAGGCTCCCTGAGTGGCCTCCTCTCTTGCAAATTCCGTTGACCGAGTACCGTGCTGTGAAGACCAATGTTCTTCCCTTCACAGATTTGCCAGATGAGTCATGCAGAAGTGTTAAAGGTTCCTGCCCTGTAACCGTACTTATGACCGGAAGTAATCAATCGCTTGGAGAAAGTAAGCATACCTTTTGTCCTCCTGCCTTCAACTTTTGCATCATTGTTTTTATTTTTTTTTAAATTTGATAAATGAAGGTGGAAATGAAAGAATTACCTCTATCATTATGTACAATTCATTCTTTTTTGATAGTCTTGGCTGGGAATATGTTCTCAAATTCTCTCAACTTGAGGCCTTCCAATTATACAGATATGGTTGACAACTATGTTCTGGTCAGTTGTTTCTACCTTTTCCAATTTTCTTGCATGTCCATAATCATTGGCTACCTTGATATCTCTTGTCAACAATTAATTTCATGTCTTTTGTAACCTTAAATGGTTCAGGGTGTAGATGGCGACGCTGACCTAAATAACATAAGTCCGGTTTTGGATGGCAACATGTATTATATTCAACCGAAGTGCTTAAACGACTCCAGCGTTCTCATCCAGTTCCCAGCATTAGACAATATGCAAAGTATGTAATGATATATATTGTCCAACTAGCAAGTGGTGGAACTTTAGTTGTTGCAAACAAATGTTTGAATGGCAGATAACCTATATGTTAGGCAATTCTAGATCTGAAATATGAAAACTGTTACTCGAAACCTTATTTTTCTTACTTTCGAAGACAATTTGTATGTAATATTCTGTAACCTCTGATTTTTCTGGTTTGGTCTTTAAATGTAGGGCTAACATGTGCTCAAGCCTTAAACTTGTGGCGAAATAGTTCTTCTGAGGTGAACAAAGAACTGTACCAAGGTTATAGCCAAGGAAATTCAGAGGGGAAGATTAATGAGATACTAGCAGGTGGACCTACCTTAATTGACTGTTATTTTTATCTCTGGACTGTAATGGCTTTCTTTAGGAATATAACAACTGCAATGTCCTGCAGCCTATGATTTCTTAAACTCTGATCACAAAACGTTCAATCTGAGCATCTGGTACAACGCAACCTCTAAAGACAACAATATGGGCATTAATTTTCTCTCGGTTCCAGCCACGGTGAATCTGGTATGAACTGGAATATAGATGTTCCATATTTATTCATATTGATTTTAGTACTTGCCCGGGTTCGAGGCTTTAATCTGAGAATTTTCCTTATTGAAAGAGTTGTAAAATCATGAAATCCTTGAAATGTTTTTACTTTTCATGATTACTGCTCCTTTTTGCCTTCTTTCTTCTTCCCTTCTTTTTGTTTCTCTCTTAGAATTGCTGGCTGCTTTTTATTGTTTCTTCAATATTTTTCAAAATTTTTGAAACACTTCCTCTGGAAAAGTTGTCCATCCTTCTTAGAAGGAGCATATGTTTATGACATAATATTTCCTTTCTTTCATGTTTCATAGCAAATTGCTTTAGTTTAGCATTCCCTGAATTTTACAATTTAACATCCACAGGCGTCAAATGCTTACCTGAAGTTTGTAAAAGGGCCTGGTGCACAGATTCTACTCGAACTTATCAAAGGAATGTATCAACCTGTTGCCAATGGTAACATAGATATTGCATCTCTTCTCGGGACAATCTTCTTTACATGGGTTGTTCTACAACTATTCCCTGTAAGTATCTGAACACTTGGTTCATTTTAATCTATCTTAAGGTTTGAACCCTATGATAACAACTTCCTGAACTTGAAATATTTCAATGTGTCCAATCTATTGTTTAATGTTTTTGTGGTTTAGGTGGTGATGACATCTCTAGTTTACGAGAAACAACAAAAACTGAGGATTATGATGAAAATGCACGGACTTGGTGATGGGCCTTATTGGTTGATTACATACATGTATTTTCTATTCATATCCACGCTGTACATGCTGGTTTTTGTAATATTTGGGGTTGTTATAGGTAATTTCCGGTCACTCATTCTACCTTTGTTCATGATTTGCTTTAAGTTTCTGATTTTTTTAGTGCAATTGCAGGTTTGAAATTCTTTTCAATGAATGCCTACAGCATCCAATGTGTATTTTACTTCATGTACATAAATCTGCAAATTTCCGTGGCTTTCCTGATGTCTACTTTCTTCTCAAATGTTAAGACTGCCACAGGTGAATCAGAAGTTATTTAGGCTGCTATCCCAGTATTAATGTTCATGAATATGATGGTTGACTTTTAATGGGTTACAGTTGTTGGCTATATAAGTGTCTTTGGTACTGGGCTCCTTGGTGCTTTTCTATTCCAGAACTTCATTGAAGATTCACAATTCCCCAGTAAGTAGCAGCTATCTGCAAAAGCAAATAACATGAATGTTTTGCAGATGTAAACATCTTTACAGATTAGTGTGCAGACTTCGCTCATTATGGTGACTCATTTACTGCTGGTTGCAGGAGTCTGGATCATTGTAATGGAGCTATATCCTGGTTTCGCTCTATTTCGAGGGTTATATGAGTTCGGGCAATATAGTATTAACGCAAATTTGGCGGGGATTGGTGGCATGAAATGGGAAAATTTGGATGATCCGGAAAATGGGATGAAAGATGTATTGATTATCATGTTTCTGGAGTGGTTATTCTCGCTTTTTCTTACATATTACATGGACCAAGTTTTTGGGAGTGGAAAAAGTCCTCTGTTTTTCCTGCAGAACACTACCAAGAAAAATCAATTATCTCTTGGGATGCAAAGTATGCAGAGACAGGGATCCGAAGTTGTTAATATGGAGAAACCAGATGTCGCTCGGGAAGTAATATCTCATCTGTTGAAGTAGTTGAGTTTCCTTTCCAAGGGCCAAAAGACTCTCATTTATTTTTTTCTTTTCTGAAATGCATGCAGAGGGAGAAAGTTGAGCGTTTACTACTGGAACCAAGCGCAAGCCATGGAATAGTTTGCCATGACCTTAGAAAGGTGTATCCAGGGAGGGACGGAAACCCTAAGAAAGTTGCAGTGAAAGGATTATCTCTTGCTTTACCTAGAGCTGAGTGCTTCGGTATGCTTGGTCCCAACGGTGCAGGGAAGACATCTTTTATTAGTATGGTCAGTCAACATTTTGCTGAATTGTGTAAATGGCTGTAGGTACTTACGACTCACTCATTTACTTTTTCTGTTAATTAGATGATTGGGCTCACAAAACCTACTTCAGGGTCAGCATACATTTCGGGTCTGGATTTACAGACTCAGATGGATTGCATTTACACCTGCATTGGGGTATGTCCCCAGTACGAGTAAGTCAGAATCCTAGAGACCTCAATTTCATCCTCAACTTCATTTTCATCATTGTCTTTCAAATCATAACCTATTTGTTCTCTGACATTCTTAGCTTGCTTTGGGAATCTTTAACGGGAAGGGAGCACTTGCTGTTTTATGGTAGACTTAAGAACCTAAAAGGCTCTGCATTGAACCGAGTAAGTTTCGTGATTCTCATTTCTATTAAGCATTTGCACCAAAAGGACCTGGTTTTGAACGACGCTTTAAAATGGGAGACATCATCATGTATTGCTTCCTTGGTTTTGTTTTGAATAAATAAGAACTCCCAAGTTTTATAATTTCATATACGAAAGAACTCCCAAGTTTCACTTTTCTGCTGTACATTATTATTTCTTACATAGGCTGTAGAAGAATCTCTTAAGAGTGTCAATTTATTTAATGGTGGGGTTCCTGACAAACAAGCTGGGAAGTACAGTGGAGGCATGAAGAGAAGGCTAAGTGTTGCTATTGCACTGATTGGTGATCCCAGAGTGAGTATATATCAAACTGGATTATTGCATTTGTAAAAATCTTTATGGTCTGCCTAATAATTTGAAAACTGTTCTAGGTGGTTTACATGGACGAGCCCAGTACTGGATTAGATCCAGCTTCAAGAAACAGTTTATGGAATGTAGTGAAGCGTGCAAAGCAAGATCGAGCAATACTTCTCACAAGTACATATTATTTTCTTTTGTATGGTTGATCTATTTTGATCGTTAAGAGCTCGTTTTAACTGCTGAACATGCCTTTTTCAGCACATTCAATGGAAGAGGCAGAGGCCCTTTGTGATAGACTAGGAATTTTTGCTGATGGCAGCCTGCAATGCGTAGGAAACCCTAAAGAGGTAACTTTGCAAAAAATGTTCCTTGCTACTTCTACAACTTGCTTCACATTTGTCTTTTTCGTTAATTTCTTCAGTTTAATGGTTTATATGGATTTTACACAAAAATGAAAGTAACCCTCTTCAATGCATGACAGTTGAAGGCTAGATATGGGGGATCTTATGTGTTTACTATGACAACAACCGAGGAACATGAGAAAGAAGTTATGAAGATGATCAGACATCTATCTCCTAATGCTGAAAGGACTTACCACATCTCTGGAACACAGAAGTTTGAGATCCCAAAACATGAGGTCAGAATTGCAGATGTGTTTCATGCAGTTGAGAATGCTAAAAGCAGATTCCCAGTGTTTGCCTGGGGTTTCTCTGACACCACCTTGGAGGATGTTTTCATCAAAGTTGCAAAGGCAGTCATAGTTCATTAGCAGCCTCTCCAGTAATCTCCACCTAGTTTTATAAACATTTTCCATTGTTAATTTTTAACTAATTAATCTTAATAAGTGAAACAAAGGACGTCAATCATTTCGTCTTGTATAGTTTTAAAGTTTTATTTCGTTGCTCGGGCTCGTCAAAGATGAGATGGTTATTGTTACAAAGGTTTTCTAAGCACCAAACTTATACAGTAAGTTGCACCTATTCTTTTGCACGACAATCTCACTTAAATTCATTTAAGCAAGATTTAGTCTTTCCCATGTAATCGTTGACAAATTAACTTGTTTTCGAATCCTCACGACCCTCAGGTATTTAAATCTCGCACTCTAGAAGATTATTGAGAAAGCACTAAACTAACAAAGACAAAAATAGGAGCACGAAAGAGATACAACAAATTCTAACTTTTGTTACTTCCCTCAAAGTATACAAAGCAATGCTCTCTCAATCTGATATAAGGAGCAAAGCTTAAATGAGTTATTTATAGGTACCTCTGGCTTAATAGCTAAATCAGAATCCTAATTGAACTTAACTAGCCAAATCACTTCTTATCATAATTAAATGATATCACATTATCCAATAAAATAACATCCTCATTTAAATAGGACTTTGATAAGATTTACCTACACTCTCACTAACAAGAGATTACATTTAATTAGGAAAATTACATTCATGTCCATAAATATCTCTACTATCTTTAGATTATCCTCCCACATGATCTTTATCTTTTAAAGCTGATGCCTATCTGCTATGATCTTATTCACCACATCATCCAAGATCTCCCCATGATCTCTATCTGTTGATGATGAGTCATTCAAGCCTAAAGTTTTTCATAGCACATTGTTCTGGTCTAAGGCTCACCTATGTAAAATCCATTAGTTATGGTCCATTCATTTAAGCATACATTAAGGCTCTTAGTCCATCAAGAACTTAGCCTTAACTAAGTTAGTTTGTACAAGGTTTGAAACTTTAACAAACCTCATACCATGCTTAATTTAACTTGCTAAGTTACCTTGGGTTTTCGCATTCCACCTTCATGCATATGATCTAGCTAACCCAAGGCCCATTTCTAACTAGCTGTGAAATGTTTTCATGTGCTATGGAGTTAACAAACCACCCCATTGATGAATTTGATGCCCTCACTAAACTAGTCTGAGCCACAAGGTAGTATCTTTCTCTAACGTAGCTTCCATGATCAGCTTTCCCTTCCACTAGACTAAAAATTCAATCCTTTAATTCTTTTTATGTTGCCCCATTGTTTGATGATCTAAGATCTTTTCCACTTGATCCTCGAATTGTTTCCTTACAACTGATGGAGATCTATCACATGGTTATGGTAAGGTTTATGAAAACTGACATGAAAAGTAGGGTGTACCTTCAATCTCTTGAGCAATCTGTATGCCACATTCCCTATTTTATATAGCACTTCAAATGGTCCATCGTACTTCACCACCAATCCACGATTTACTTGCTTACTTGAGATCTTCTTCCAAATTTGTGGGTTAAGTTTCAATAGTACCTTATCTCCCATGTCGAACTCCAACTGTCTCCTTTGTAAATTCACTTACTTCTTCATTTGTGGATAAGCTTTTCAAAGACTATCCCTCCCCTCATCCAACAACTCATGTTTCTCTATTATGAACTTGTACACTGTAGGACACTTGCCACCTATCCTTTGTTTTGCAATCTCAAGTAGAGCGAGAGGTTGTTGTCCCAAGACTATCTCAAAGGGACTCTTTTCGGTAGCAGAAGATCTGTGCAAGTTATAGCAAAATTGTGCAGTGTCAAGTAAACTCAACTAGTTACGCTGACTTGCACTTATGTAATGCCTTAAGTACTCCTCCAATAGACCATTGATCCTTTTAGTTTGGTCACTGTTTGTAGGTGATTTGTTGTTGAAAACTTTAAATTGCATCCCATCGTATTAAAAAGGGACATCCAAAATCGGTCACTCACAATATCCACAGAGACTAAAAAGTATTTCATCACTTTCTTATAGAACAACTCCGCGACAACATCCGAGGGACACGTTACTGGTGCTAGCATGAAGATTGCATCTTTTAAAGAATTGATCTATAATCACCATGATTGTCATCATGTTGTTCACCTTTAGAAACTCACCAATGAAATCCATTAAAACTGACATCCATAGTCTTTTGGGAATTGATAGGAGTTGTAGCAAACTGGCTTCCTTTTTCCTCTTCAGCTTATCCAACTAACACACAAAGCACGTTTTGATATACAACTTGATGCCATTCTCCACCTTCGGCCAAAAGTAGGAATGGGTTAAGAGCACCATCATCCTTTGAACTTTAGGGTGACCAACCCATTGTCTCATTCAATATTTTTTTCCGTAAGCCACCAAAACTCTACACATACACTTGACTACTCTTAGTCATCAACAACCCGTCATCATCAAACCAAAACTTGCGTACAACACCTTCCTTAACTTATGAGATTAACTTACAATATGTGTTTTCCAATGGAGTTACAGTTTTTATTTGCTCCAACAGGTTTGACTTCACCCTAGTAATGGTATATAGGGTCACAAGCACCTCCTTCTGACTCGAGGCATCTGTCATGTTGTTGTGCCTCCCCAGTGTATGCTCTCATATGAAGTTATATTCAGTAAGAAACTCCTGCCACCAGGCTTGCTTCATGGATAACTTCTTCTGGTCCTGAAAAATATATTGGTGACATTGTCTGTATGAATAACGAACTTGGTTTCCAACAAATATACTTGCCATGTCTCAAGGCAATGCACCACTAAAAGCATCTCCTTCTCACGAGTCAAGTATAATTGCTTTACAGTGTTGAGCTTTCGGCTCTCAAATGCTATGAGATGACCCTCTTATACTAGGACTTCATCAATGGCTTTGTTTGATGTATCCGTATATACCTCAAATGGAAGATCAAACTCAGGCAGCTTTAACACAAGTTTGGTTGAGATATCAATTTTAAGTATTTCGAATGCCTCCAGACATACATCTGACCAACACCACTCTTTCTTTTTCTTCTGTAAGGTCGTCAATGGCATCGTTTTCTTTGAGTATCCCACTATAAATTGCTTATAATAGTTAGCTAGTTTGAGAAAACTCTACAACTCTCATGCTGTCATGGGAATCTGTCACTTAACTATCGCTTTTAGTTTTTTCAAGTCCATCCTGACCTGACCCTTACTCATTAAATGACTTCAGAATCTGATCTCTGATTGTACAAACTCACACTTCTCCATCTTCTCGTAGAGCTTGTGTTGTCTCAACTAATTGAATACTTTCCTTAAGTGCTCCGTATGTTTTGCCATATCAGTGTTGTATACCATGATATCGTTAAGATACACCACAGCGAACTCGCCAAGGAAATTGTGTAACACGTCGTTCATCAGGTTATAAAATATCACAAAGGCATTAGTCAATTTAAACGGAATCATTAAGAATTTGTATGATCCATATCGAGTCATGCATGTTGTCTTTTTCTTATCGCCCTCGACTATCCATACTTGCCAATACCCACTCTGAAGATCAAGCTTTGTGAAAATCGCAGCCCTTGATAATCTATCCATCAAATCTTGAACTAAGAGAACAAGATTCTTATTTTTTATTGTTACCTTATTCAAGGCTCGATAGTCCATGCACATCTGAAGTGTTACACCTTGCATCTTTTGGAATAGTATTAGGGTATCGTATGGGCTTTGGAAGGCTGGACGAACCCTACCTCCAACAATTCATCAAGTTGTTTTCGAAGCTCCCTTAACTCCAACGGGGACATCCTATATGGAGCGCGTGCAAGTGCGACAGCTCCAGGAGCCAACTCGATCCTATGATATAATTCTTGACAAAGGGGAAGGGTCTCAGGCAACCCTTTTGGCATCACATCTCAAAACTTCCTCAATAAACTTACAACCGCATCGAGGATTTCCACCACGTGATCTTCATCAATCTCCTATATGGCAAGAAGTTAGGTTTGCATACCTTTCTTCAACCCTTTCCCATGCTCACGACCGATACATATTCCACCGTTGTTGTATAATTTGTCGTTCTACCCACGGATCTACAACAGTTAACATAGAAGGAATTTTGTTCATGCATGATTATCATACCTTCTAAACTTGGATATAGCACCGCTTTTACTGCCTTTAAGAAATTGATCCCCATGATTAACTTGAAATCTTTAAATGATATGACCATGCAGTTAAACTTAGCATGCCAACTCCCTATGCTCATTGGGACATTATAAGTAGCTCCAACCACCACTTATGCCTTACTCATAGGGGTCTTCATCTTTGTTGGGGTCTTTGATAACTTAAGCCCTCACTTGCACATCATCTTTTCCATCATAAAAGAGTGTGTTGCACTCGTATCCAACATTGCGGCTGCCTTCATTCCATTGACTTATATTCTCAAATACGTTAGCATGTCAAAAGGATCAGATTCACTTTTAACCGTATTCAATAAAGTGATCAGATTCATTGTCACTTCTGAATCTTCTTCCTTTTCTTCGGTAATCAAGGAGTTTAGGTTCTCCTTTGTCAGACATTCTCTCGTAAAATGTGGATCGTTGCATAGATAACAAGCTAGTTTTCCCTTTTTAAAGGATGCCTCCTCACTCTTGAAGCCATCATTTTGCTTGTCTTTCTCCTTTCTTAGAGTCTTTCTTCTTTTTACCCTCACTCTTCTCCTATTGGGCTAGACCTTTGCCCTTAGAATAAGTAGATAAGCTTGCCATAGTTTTCTTCGTTTCTTGAAAATCCACTAAGGCATGAGCAATTGTGAACCACATCCTTCACATTTTGCCTTTGCAACTCCATTTATGCCCATAGTTATAACCCGGATTAAAAGTTAAAGAGTTTGTCCCCATCTGACATATTATCAATATCCAACATTAGAGAGCTAAAATTTAACATAATCACTTACCTATCCATCTTGTTTTAGCTTCTTCAAGGCATCCCTCGCAAGCCAAAAAGCTTTCATCAGACGGAATTGATCCTTTTAACTCCTTCATCTTCTCCCGCCTATCGATAGAACCTACTCGCACTAATTTCAGCAGAGGTCCTTTTTCTTCAGCAAAGCTTGGCATCCCCATCTAAGTACATGGGCGTGACATTGACCTTTTTAACATTAGGTACCTTAGTAGCCGCAAAGTACCACTCCATATCCCACAAAAAGTTCTTGAGATCCTTTGCATTCCACACACCCTCAAAAACCTTGGTTTCACGCACCTTCACTGAGATGCTCTCAATATGCCCAACATCTTGTGTTGCAATAGTACACCTTAGGATTGTCATCTCGAATTTAGTCTCCTCTAGTGCCCTTATCAAAACTGCTATTTGATGTTGCAACTGTTGGTTCTGCTCCTCCAACATTTAGAACCCAGTATTATAGGATATGGCCTCTTCTTTCCTTTAAGGAATTAGGCCTATGAGTGCTTCTATTATGTTAACATGCTTTGCCAAATTGCTACCTCCTGTCATATCAAAGTGTGGCTTTTATAGCAGTTATTGCAAAGGTTTTTTAAGCACCAAACTTATACTACAAGTTGCACCTACTTCTTTAGAAGACAATCTCACATAGGTCCGTTTAAGCAAGATCCAACCTTTCCCACATGATCGTTGACAAACTAACTTATTTTCAAACACCTCATGGCCCTCGAGTGTTTAAATCTCACACTCTGGAAGATTATTGAGACAACACTAAACTAACAAAGACAACAATAGGAGCACGAAAGAGATATAATAAATGCTAACCTTTATTACTTCTCTTAAAGTACATAAAGGAATATTCTCTCAATCTGATTTGAGGAGCAAGGCTTAAATGAGCTATTTATAGGCACCTCTGGCTTGATAGCTAACTGAACTCAACTAGCTAGATCACATCTTATCCTAATCTGATTACATCACATTATCTAATAAGATTAAATCCTCATTTAAATAGTACTATATCTGATAGGATTTATGAATATTTTAAAAACTGGATCGAAAATCGAACCAATCAAAGAAAAGGTTTAAGGTTTAATTGGTGTTAAACCGCTATAAAACTGATATATAATAAATAATAAGTAAAAATTATAAGAGTAAGTAAAAATAAAATATTTTATTTAAATAAAAATACACTAATGTCTATTATTATATAATTAAATAATAATAAATAAATCTGAGTCTAATATAAAAACTTAAAATAACAATAAAAATGAAAATTGTAATTCTGAAGGAGGTAGTGTCTCATCATCGTCAAAAGTTCCAAATTCTCCAACACTATCTAAAGACTCTTAAACTAAGCTTTCATCCAAATTATTTGCATCAACTTCTTTTACTGCATTCAAATAAATTACAAATTAGGAGTGTATGAAATTATTCTCAATTGTAAATTTTTAATACATTATACTTTGAACCTAAATATGATCAAAATAAGATATGAACTGATCATCGGTAGATGTTCTTAATTCATTCGTTGTGACAAATGCATTTTTCTTTATAAATTGCCTTTTCAAGTTCATTATAATTAAGATCAGGCAATGATTCTTCTTCTTCAATCCAAAAAATTATTTTTAGGTAAACTCAATTCAAGAAATAGTTTTAAAAAGTGGAATAACTATTTGCAATTTACATAATAGTCTCATAATTGGAGCAGCATCGTAAATTCTTACAACCAATTAATTAAAGGTGACGCTCTAAAGCCTGAAATAAAAACAAAAAATGTTAGAAGTGGAAATTTAAAATAAGCAAAAAAATTCTAGTGACTAGATACAAGAGAAAGTATAAAAAGAATATAGCTCTTTTGATAACCATATTTTATACTAAAACTTTTTTCTTTCTTGATAATATAAATTGAAAATATCCTTATATTGCACTTTAAATGGTCAAAATATGATAATGTTATAACCTTTTTACATCTCAATTAGTTTATTTATCTAAGACAAAATTACCAAATTTGTTACTAGTTAATAATTATTGTTTTTAATGATGAAATTTAAATCAATATAATTGAGGTGAAGAATTACGTTAACTCCCTTTGGAATTAAGATTAGGGAATCTATAATTACTAATTTAACAAATGTAGTAAATATTGAATAGAGTAAAGTAAAGGGGAGTAAGGGGTGATTTCAACTAGAAAAATTGTTTAGAGCAAAATTGAAGACAACAAAACATAATATAAGAGAGAAGGTAAAGACTCTACACATGTGTATGATCAAAAGAGAAAGCTAATTTATTCTAGAGTTGTCTTTACTGCTTCTTCCCAAACTTATCTCATCTTCTTTCATGCCTTTATACCAAGAGCTTCAAAGAATCGCTCTGAGAATCG
>JAOQMM010000173.1:9052596-9063000 GCA_027563515.1 Erythroxylum platyclados | reverse complement strand
GATTTTCCAACCATGATAAAATGATATGCATATCTTTCATCTTCGAAAAAATTCAGACCAGCAGATAATATCTTTAACATTAAAGTATCTTTTAGAGTTATCATTGGGTTGTTCAAATAACAATCTTTGACTCCTTCTTAAATCCATTTAGGAAGTGAAGAAATCTCAAGAAACCCTGGATTAGTTAAATAGATAGCATTTATGATGCTAAAATCATACCAATTGCGAATTGTTTAAGGATGAGCTCCGTGCAAAAAATTTAATATAGGATATATCTCTGAAAAGTCAATGTAGCAAAAATCATTATTTTGTAGAGAATATAAGTCTCTCATTATCTTGAAGTTTGTTTGCATAGCAGGATAATTCTTGGGAGAGCTTTCAATTATGATATTTCTAGATATCTGAGATTTTTGAGAAGTATCTGGTAGTAAGGAAATATTATCAGGAGTAATAGCCTTTGGATGAATCTATTGATGTATAGGAGAAGGTCCAGTAGATTCAGATTCTTCATTTATCTGAACTTTTTAAAACAAACTATAAAGTTTTTGCTTAGAAAAATTGAAATGATTTATCTTGACTTGCCATATATGGAAAAAAGAAAGAAGTAATTCAGCTATCTCTTTTGATATTGAGGGAAATTTGGCAATATCGAATAGATCTTTTATCTGTGCTTGACAGGTATCTATATCTTTAGACATTTTATCTAATAGATAAAATATCTCTTCTTTAGGGCTGACCATCCTTGGTAAGAAAATCTACAAGAATATTATTGTTAGATTTAATAATTGCAATATCGAAAGTATATTTAGCTAATAAGGTTTGCCATCTTATATATCTCTTATATTCAGGTTTAGAAGGCAAATTATTCAGAATAAATGCTTTTACCTGAGTATTATCAGTTCTTAATAAAAATCTTTTTGGTAATAGAAAATAATAAAAATTTTGACAACTTTTTTACTGTTGCCAATAATTCTTTTTCATTTATATGATATCACTGTTGAATATCTGTAAAAGTTCCTGAGGTATACTTACAAAGAGGCTCATTAGTTTTAACATAAGCATTATTATAATCTATCTATTTTAGTACTTTGCTCCATACATGATCAGAAGCATTGGTTTCAAGAACTAAATCATCATCGTCAGAAGGTAAATAAAGCCTAAGTAAAGTAGAGCACATAACTTTAATCTTTTTTACGTGTTCAATCAAATAAGGTGAAAATTCAAATAGTTGATCTTTCTTTAAAAGCATTTGGAATGGTTTCCTTATCTCAGTTAAGTTTTGAATAAAGTTAGATGCATAGTTTAACACACCCAAAAAACTTTGAACTTGTTTTTTATCTTGTAATTTATCTGAAAATGGAGAAATCTTTTCAAGAATATAGGGTTGAAGTCTGATTCCCTTACCATTTATTTCCATTCCTAAAAATTCTATTTTAGTTTGAAATATCTTAGCTTTTTTTCTCAAAAAGAGCAAGACCATATTTTTCACATAAATCTGCAAATGTATAATATGTTGAGAAATATTATTACTGGCTATTAAAATATCATCTACATAACAATGTATAAAATTATAACACTTGAAAATATTATCTTTTTTTCTTTGAAATATCTGTGGGATATTTTTTAAACCGAAGGGCATTACTAGCCATTCATAATGACCCTGTGGAGTGGAAAAAGCAGAATAAGGAATGTTATCTTTATTTATTTTTATTTGCCAAAATCCACTTTTACAATCAAACTTAGAGAAAATTTGTTTCCCTCTTGTTAATTTTATCAAGGTTTCTTTATGAGGTAAAAAATTTCAATCAAATACTGTATTATCATTTAATCTTTTATAATTGACTATCATCCTTGCTTTATTTCTAAATATCTTTGCATGGTTTCTTACCATAAAATTTGGAGAAGAGTGTGGAGATATACTAGGCCTAATAATTTTTAGACTTTCTAATTCCAGAAGTTGTTTTTTAAATTCTTCTTAATCTTCTGGATTATATCTCATGGTTGTAACTCTAATAATTTTTTGTTTATCTATCATTTCTAATTTTTCTTCTTCTCTATTTATCCCAAAATTGTAAAGGATTATTAGAATAATTTTTTCTTATTTTTTGTTTTACTATCTCTAGTCCATTTCTGATAGTTTTTATCAATTGATATTTGTTTTCTATAATATTTTCTATTTTTAACAAAGGTCTCTCTCTCTCTCTCTCTCTCTCTCTCGTTTCTCTTATTATCTCTTATACTCTTTCTTGATTTTCATTAGGATGTTTCCAGTTAGGGACTAATATGTTTAGAGCATTGCTATTCGTATAGAATTTAGACATTTATTATAAACCAATGTGTTTGCTATCAATCTTGTTTTGTTATGATGTATCAAGTTAGGGACTAAAATATTTATAGCACTTGAAATTATCTTTGATATAATCATAAATACATCTGTTATGATATATTATGCATTGTGTGTTTTAGATCACATTCCTTTACATTGGCATGCTCTAACTATGAAACTTTTTGTAGTTTCACATATAAAATTTTAAGTATTTAGTGGTTCTAATTACAATAATATTAATAAAGTGGTTTGTTTATGTGAGTTGAATGTTGCCTTAAGAATATTATAGAGTGATAATAATTTGGATAGAAGATTTTGTGGATGCATCAACTACCTAATTGATAATTGTGAATTTTTCCAATGGTATGACATGACAGGCAATTTTATGAGAGAGATATCCATAGCATTCAAAGTTAAATAAAAAATATATTTGTATTAAAGAAAGAGGTTGAAACAAGGAGAAGTATAACTAAAACAATGAATTATGATAAGCAATTAAAAATTATAAAGCAAGACATTGAGATGTTGATTAGAGAGAAGAAAGAGTTGAGGTTAATGTTATTCATCACAAATGTAGGATTTGTTTCAATTTTTGTTTCATTGTTCATATTCTATATAATTGAAAAATGGATTTAGTATGAAACTGACTACATGTTCATGTTTATATTTCATTATCAAATTGACTAATATGAATGTAGTTATACTTTTTATTATTGAATAAAAGTTTTTTAAAGTTTTAAATAGTTAAATTGTTGAAAGGAATTTAATTCTTTTTGGTTTACCACCTATTTTGTTAAGGATAGTAGTATGGCCTTTTCTTATCAAAATTGTGAAACGTTTTGGGTTGAAAGTAAGTAGTAGTTAAATAGTTCCTTTCCTTACAATAGTTTTGGTTTTTTTAACCATAATAGAAATACAAATTTTTTTGATTTTTTCAACTTGATATGTTATGTAGTTTATAAGCAAAAAAAAAAAACCATTTACTTGGTTAACAAATAAACTTGATCATTCACTTGATTAAAAAAAACTTATAACAATCACAAACGTTATGTTAACCATAACCAAGTTAGTTGTTTAATACAATATGTTATCTATTTCATAAGCAAATAAACATGATCGTTCACTTGGTTAATAAATAAATTTGGTCACTCATTTTGTTAATTAAGAAAATCCAATTACAAAATAAACTTATTCATTCATAAGTTATTCAGATGTTTGGTTTGTCAACTTGTTGGCCACCGATCCTAATTATTGCTCTCTTTTTGCTTGATGTAACTTGTAATTATCTTGAAGTAATACTATATTTGCCTTTAAATTTAAGATTTCAAAAGCCAATTTGAAAGATCTAGGATCAATACATCCATATTTCCTTTTTATTGTATCCATAGAACTAGCAATATGTGAACCAACCTGTGAATGTAACACTAATTAATCAACATGTTGATGAGTTTAATATTGTTGAACCATGAGAGATTCTAATTAATGTTTTGATGATAACAAAACATAGTTACTACTAATGAGTTTATTATTTTGATAAAAAAGCAATATAAGAACAAAAATGAAACAATAAAATTAAGAAGATAGTGTATGAAGTTGATAAAAAGAAGCTAAAGTTTGTAACCATCAAATATGAAGATCAAACTCAGATCAAGGCACATTAAGGTTATTTTTTATTTTTTGTTCTTAATTGTAATATTACTTTTTTAATTTGATAATTCAAAGGCTTACCATGTATAAGCATTCCATCTTACTTCATTGTATAGTTCTTTTTATTCATCAAGAGGTATTAAAGCTTTTGTTTTTGAGAAAAAATCCTCATAATCTTTTAAATACTCTTTAGAGAATATTTTAAGAAGTGTTTAAATTATAATTACATTAAATAAATTAAGTTTGAGCATTTGAAGTTGTTAAAATATTTTTTTAAAAGTGATTAGTCAACCTATATATGTTAGCGGTCGATTAATATAGTTTAAAGTTATCAAATTTGATGTACTAAGAGTTTGTTATAATATTGGTTGATATATTGGTGGATGAAGGTGTCATAGTTGTCGAGCAATATGCCTACTGGTAAAACAATGCCTCAATGACTAGTGCATATTGTGCTTTAATGCATACTAGTTGATTGATCTATTATACTGTTTGACCACTGCTTTATAATTAGTTATTGTAATGACTAGTTTTTAGCTCCAAAAACAAGTAAAGGTCTTAAAAATCTATAAATACGTGTTTTTTTCATTAGTTTTAGTACGCATTTGAGTATATTTTACACACATTTCTAAGTATTTTTAATTATTAGCATTATTGTCTCATATAAGTATGAATAAGCCTCTTTGAAATTATCAAGTGATAAAGTGACGTATTTTAAGACGTAAAATTTGTTTGAGGCATTATTTTATTAACTTAGGGATATTCTAATAAGTGGGAATCAGGTTTCTCTTCACTTTGGAAGAAGACTATAAAAGGGTTCCTTTTTACCAAGAAAAAATGTACAAAGGTTATTCTTCCCCTCAAAAAAGAATAATAATGAAATTTTAAGAAGATTCTTGGGCACGAACACAGGCAAGGGTTGCATATAGAACTACTATAAATTATTTTGCATTTTTTCTTGTCTATCCTTTTTAAATTATTTTTAAATTATTTGATTAATTTATACTAAGAAATTTTCACATCCTTATTTGTATTAAGTGTTGTTAATTAAGCTCATTGATTTTAAAAGTTTGTTAAATTTTATAAACATCCCATTTACACCTTCTTGGGAACGATTAGGGATTAATAAATAGTATTAGAGTGGGTCAAATGGAAAAGATCTTAATAGCATATTTAAGAGCATCATCATCACCATTCAACCAAGAAAGACGAAGTATTAATAGAGCACCTTTCTTTAATAAGAACGATTACCTCTATTGGAAAACTAAGATGAGGTTTTTTTTAATAACAAAAAAGTATTAACCTATGAGAAATAGTTTCAAATGGTCCTTTTATTCTTACGAAACTTATAGATAACAAAAGGTACCTAAATTAAAGAAAAAATGGGAACCTTAAGATAAAAAGATTAATTTCTTTGAATAGTAGGTCATAAATATCCTATTTTGTGCATTATGAAGAAATAAATTCAAGGGTCTCTATGTGTAAAATGACTTATGAAATTTGATATACTTTAGAAGTTACACATAAAGGAACAAATTAAGTAAAATAGAGCAAAGTGAGCATGTTAACACGTTAATATGAATTGTTTCAAATGAAGCATGATGAAAGCATACATAGTATATACTAGATTTATTGATATTATTAATGCCCTCAAAGGTCTTGAAAAGACCTATAAGTGTTGAAATGGTAAGAAAGTTACTTAGGTCAGGTCTAAGGATATGAGAAGCTAAAGTGATGGTTATACAAGAAGTCAAGTCTAATAACACAATTATTGGAGGAACTTATTGGATCTCTTCTTATATACAAAATGAGGCTTTGAGATACGTACAAAGAAACAACACTTCCAAATAAAAAAATTTAGCATTCAAATTTCAAAGGAAGAATCAAGCAAAGAAGAAAAGACATTAACCAATGAAAGCGATGAAGAAGGCATTGGCTTAATCACTAGAAAATTTAAGAATTTTTTGAAAAAGAAATTCTTTAAAAGAAAGGATTTCAAAAAGTTAAAGGTGACTTAGAATATAAATTATATAAAATTATTTGTTTTGAATTTAAAAAACTTGATGACATGAATTCATAATGCCCTCTATGCAAAGATGACGATAAATATAAAAAACAATAAAAAGTAGAAGAAGAACAAATACAAGAAGAAAGCAATTTAAGCCTCAACTTTTGATGACACATGTGAATATTAAAATGAGCCATTGGAAGAAAAGGTAGCTCACATATTTTTAACCGCTATGAACGATGATGAGGTAACATCTAACTCCAATTTGTATGATAGTGATAGTGATTTAACATATGATAAACTAGTCAAAAGTTTAAAAATCATGAGTAAAAAAAGAAAGAAATTATCTTCCAAACTTAAGGAAGTTCAAAAATAGTTGGATGCAGGCATGAATGAGAATGGCAAGATGAAAAGTGAATGACATATCATTAAAGCATCCAAAAATATGGTCATTGATTTCAATCATGCATTAGACACATTAAAACATAAAAATTGAGATAGTAAAAAATGTGGATCCATGTTCTCAAAGATTATTGATCCAAATTGACTAAAGAGAGTGAAAAACTAGAAAATATGCTAGAAGCTCAAAAGAATTCCAATGATGAGCATGGAATAGGATACAACCATAGAAGTGAAGTCAATTTTAAAACCTCGTTTATAAAGGAAAATTGTATGCATAGCAAAGAACCATCGCCTAATGAAACAAATGAGCATAGATCATCTACATCTAAGTATATACATATATATGCAATATCCACTATGACTAACTCTAAGAGAAAGCATCATGCTTTCATGTAGGGCTTATAATTTAGGCATAGAGTTCAATACTTCTTAAGGGAAGAATATGCATAACTTCTATGATAAAATGCAAATCCACTCGCACTTCTTTAAACCTCAAAGAAGCAAGCATGAAGCCTTCATTCATAGTAGGTATCATACATATAATCATGACATGATATTTCACCATTGTATGAAAACATTCAACACTTTTAATGTCCAAAAAAAGATTCCTCATTATGCATACATATATAGAAGACCAAGAAATGCATCATCATTTTATGGTATGTCATTTTTGTTATAAGTACAAACATATTGATAGATTTTATTCTATTAAGCAAAGAATGGTAAGCAAACCCTTAAGGAAGTAAGTTGAAAAGTAGAAGGAGACTAAAAATTAAGGACCTAAGCTCATTTGGGTACCTAAAACACTTTGATTACCTTGTTTTGTAGGGCTTTTCGAAAAGAAAGAGCAAATGGCTTATATTAGAGATTGTAGTTAGTAAATTGAGTATTATTTTTTAAGAGTTTACATTTTTTTTTCCATGAATCTAATGTTCTAGTGCTTAAGAAAGTATTAAAATTTTTTATGTAGAATATGAAAATGTTAAACTTTAAAGAGAATAAAAATGATCAAAGACTTTTCAAAAGATCCAATTGTTTAACCAAGTGAGGATGATAAAAAGGATTATTTGCCTCCATTAAATTTAAAATTCAAGAAGAATCTTCATTCAAATTAGTCATAGGTAATGTTTAACAAAAGGTAGTCATCGGTTCATGATTTTGAAATATGTAACATCTTACAGTTATACGTTAATTTCAGTTTAAATTCTTAGTGATGAATATTTAAATTTACACTATAAATGAGAAATTAAACATTTCTTTGGTATATTATGGAACTAAACTTATACATTATATGCAAATATGGATATTGAGTTAAAATTTATTAATATATTAGACCAATTAGGTTATAATTGTACTAAACTAATGAATGATGATATTAGGAAATAATTGGGCATTATTCTATATGTTTAAAGTCTCCTTTAATGTTTATGATGGCTCTTGATTGATATTTCTATGGTTTATTAAGTTTTTTATGTTTAAATTTAAGTTCAAAGGATGTTTTACCAAGTTATATGGTCAACTAATAGACCAATATCTTAGTATGGTCAATCAATGTTCTTAAAATATGCCCTCCCCTACTTTCCAGTGAGTTTGCTAAGTGTTTGGTTGCTAATTTTAGCAACCATTTAGACATATTGTTTGACCAATGTCCTTTTATGGTTTACCATTATCACTTCACCTTTTGTTTTGGTGAGTTTATTCTTTATTTGGTCAAAGTTCTAGCCATCCACTTACTCATATTGGTTGATCAATGTCTTCCAGTGAGTTTGTAAGAAGATTGGTTTCATGAATGGTTGAACATAAGGTCCTAATGGTAGACCAATGCCTCGTTTAGGAAAGAAAATTAAGTTATAATAAGTTTGTGGACCATCTCATCAATATGAATGGCTGACCATAACCTTTAACTAGCGACTACTGTCTATAAGTGGTAGATTGGTACATACATTTTAAAGGCCCTTCCTTTTTCCTTTCTTTTGTTTTCCTTTTTTCTTGTTTATGCTTCCTTAAAACTTTAGATAACTCACTCTTTTCTTTGTAAAACACCATTCTCCCATTGCAACTAGCTACCCTATCTTCATTTTTTTTCTTTTCCCTTCATGTTAAAGATTATTAACACTCATATTCTTTCTAGATAATCCTTAAATTTCATGATTTTTTAATAATATTTTTTCAATACCCAATGCACAAGGCTTCCCACTTTATGGAGGTGTGGGAGGTCATTGATGTATGTAACCTTACATTTGTTTTTTACAAATAGGCTATTTCTGTAATTCAAACCTTTGACCTTTTTGTTACAAAGGAGCAACTTTTACTAGTTGTTCGAAGGCTCTCCCTCATTTTTCAATAATAATATTTGTGATTTAAATTTTTAATAAATTATATGATTCATTCAATTTTTTTAAGAATCAAGTGTGACGACATCATATTTGTCATTCTAAAATTTCAAATTTTAGTATTTTAATCCTTTCATTATCTTTGAAATTTTGGAGCTTTCAAAATTTGACATTCATTTATAAAATTGATTACTTGATATTGTAATTTTGCTTATATTTTTTACAACCTCTAATTTTGTAAAAAATTACCATTGTTAATTTAATTGAAATAAACTTAAATATTATACAAAAATTAGGATTTTTAAATATTGGACACAATTATGGATGTGTTTATTAAAATTAACTTTTTAAACAATTATTTTAACTCTTTAAATATTTAACAGCACTCTTTTTTAACAAATTTATCAATATTAATCAAATTCTTTTTGATATTTTAACCAAGTTAACTTGATACATGACACTTTATATTTTTATATTTAAATGAATTATTTCTTTTTGATGATTCCAAAAAGGGGGAGAAATATTAATGATATTAGATTTAAGGGAGTGGTGACATTTTGGGAGAGTGACTTTTGTATATGTGGTGACTTTTATATTATAATATTTCTATACTTGAAATAAATTTATGTTACGCTTAAGTAAATGTGTGGATATTTCTTTTACATTTGAAATTAAATATATTATTTTTTCTTGATATTAAATTATGACTTGTGCATGAATTAAGGTGCAGCTAATCATTAACTTGATATGGATAGTTATTTTTGTTCTTAATTTTATTATTATTATTCAATATCACAAATATTTTATCATTATCAAAAAGGGGTAGATTCTTAAACTAAGGGAGGTTCTAATCAATATTTTGATGATAACAAAATATAATTACTACTAATGAGTTTATTATTTTAATGAAAAGCAATACAAGAATAAAATAAAATCATAGACTTAAGAAGAGAGTTTTTGAAGTTGATAAATAGACATAGAAGTTTGTAACCATCGAAATGAAGATTAAACTAAGAACAAAAGAAGATTAAGGCTTGTTAAGGTCATTTTACATTTTTTATTATTAATTTTAATCTTACTTTGTTAATTTGAAAATCTAAAATATGCATAAACATTTTATCTTACTTTATTGTATAAGTCTTTTCAATCATTAATAGGTATCAAAGCTTTTGTTTTAAAGGGAAAAAACCTCTTAATTTTTCAAAGACTCTTTAAGGAACATTTTGAAAAATGTTTAAATCATAAATGTATTAAACAAATTAAGTTTGAGCATTTAAAGTTGTTAAAATCATTTTTTAGGGTAATTAGTCGACTTATATGAGTTAGTGGTCAACCAATATAGGTTAAATGTACTGAGAGTTTATTGTAGCATTAGTTGATATATTAGTCGACCAACATGCCTACTGGTCAACCAATGTCTTAATGGCTAGTGAGTTCGGGCTTTTGATCAACCAACATGCTATATTGATTAACCAATGCTCAGTGACTAGTTATTATAATGTTTAGTTTTTAGCTCTAATGGCTAGTAAGGTCCCAAAACTCTATAAGTATATGTTTTCTCATTGATTTTAGCATTAAGAAGCATTTGAGTGTTTTTTATAAGTATTTATCGTATTTTTTTAATCATTTGAACATTATTGTCTCATATTTATGTGAGTGAGTCTCTTTGAAATTATTAAGTGATAAAG
>JAOQMM010000173.1:9039921-9052496 GCA_027563515.1 Erythroxylum platyclados | reverse complement strand
GTATTTTTTTAATCATTTGAACATTATTGTCTCATATTTATGTGAGTGAGTCTCTTTGAAATTATTAAGTGATAAAGTAAGGTATTTTGAGTTGTAATTGTTTGGGGGCATTAGTTATTGTAGTTGGGGGTGTTCTAAGTGTGATTGAGGTTCTTCTTCACCTTAGAAGAAGATTATAAAAGAGTTCCTCTTTGCCAAGAAATATTACACAAAATTTATTCTTTGCCTTAAAAAAAGAGTTATAGTGGAATTCCAAAAAGAGTCTTGAGAGTGGACGTAAGCAAGGATTATTTGCCGAATCACTATAAAATGGTTTGCATTCTTTCTTGCCTATTCTCTTTAAATTATTGTTCAATTTTTTGCTTAATTTATATTAAGCAATTTTTTCATCCTTATTTATATTGATTGTTATTAATTGTGTACATTGGTTATAAAAGTTTGTTAAATTTTATAAACATCTAACTCATCCCCTCTCTTGGGCACTATTAAGGACTAACGAATATTAATAATGAATAAAAGTATTTAAGTACTTTTTAAACTCACATTTATACTCTGTTGACTAAGTATTCATTCCTACATTATTAACATGTTTTTTTAAATATAAGCTTATTAAGCATAATTTTTGGCAAAGGAGTAGAATATTTTATATAACCATTTTTCATGAAAGGAAGCAATATATTTTTACCTATGACACTTCTCTAATTATTGGCCCCTCAGTTGAAGCTATTAAAACCTACAAATAATATGCATATCGTTAGTATTGATAACTAGATAAAAAAAAAAAGGGATACTTAAACTAGTAGTTACTTACATTGACAAGTTGTTTATTAGGTTATGTTATATTACTCCTTCTAGTGTTGTATCCAAAAGTATCGCATGTCTTACATTTCTATACTTAAATCTTTTGTGACATTTTTTCTTACAATTCCAATTTTTTTTGGTTCATTCTTATCTCCTTTTCTTACCTTTTTTTTTTCCCCCTATTGAAATCACCCTTTTGGTTGGTGAATGTATGTGCTCATAATCATTTATCATCACTCTTTTAATAGGTTGCAACACTTGATCATATACTCTAAGAGAAGTGATCTTCTTGTAGTAGTCATTGACAAATGCCTTATGTTTTTTTAATTGATTGATAGCACTAATAACATATTTGCATGGATAACTATATAGGTCTTATATTCTACAGATGATTGTCTCTTTCTAGTTTAACAATATGATTTCGGTCCCCTTTATTGACGTCATATGCTCCATCTTCATTCCACACGATCCTCTATTATACCACTCCTTATTTTTTTAAGCTTCTTACAATTGCAAGTGCAATATTTAATTTTCATGTATATGTGTATAGCCTTATTTTAGCATGTCTTTTCATGATTATTGTCCTTATGCCTTATAGCATACTAATCATTGATATGTCTCTTATTGGCAAGATCCATTCTTGAAAGTCTCACTCATGTTATTATTAATAATTGGACACTTTGACTTAAATGGTTAGTATAAATTAGACCAAGTCTCTTACTTATATTCAAGAAATATAGAAACATACTCAAGTCTAATTTTATCCAATTTATTTAGTTTCTCATTAAAGTCTTCGACATATAAAGATTATGCACATACCCAACTTGCCTTCTTAAGTATACCACTTCAATATCTATGTCAATTATAATAAATATATTTGGCGCATATTATGTGCAATGTATTTAGTGGTGTTGTCTTAATAACTCTTATTAATCTAACGATACATAAGTTAAGACAAAGAAATCAAATAAAAATAAGGCAATATTATCTCATATAACAAATAAATAAAGTGTATATTAAAATACATTTTGCATATCAAATATTACTGTGACTCTATCCCCATGTTCCAACTCCAAATTATCTAATAAGAGTGACATGAATTAACTCTATAGATCATTATTTTTCACTTCCATAATAACCTATGTTATTGGATATATGCCTTTATATCCATCCTTTCCAATTGCATTGAATAGTTATCCTTAGAATTATGTCTTCAAGAAATAAATATTCATCATACGTATAGGTCTCAGGTGTCTCCATCCTTATTTTATAGTTTCAAACAAATATATAAACTCTTGAATTACAACAAGGTTTCTTAGTTCCTTGACAATTATAGTTCCATTGTTGAACCAAGATTACTGAGTTTCAACTTATGGATACAACCTTAAAGCTTTAAATATTCTCCTTAACTTCACCTTCACAACCCTATAAATAGTTGAATTTATAAATATATTTAACTTTTCCCTACATTCTTCAATCATATTAGTAGTGGTTATATTAGGCTTTTCTAAAATGTTGTCTTTGAAATGTCTACTCCAAACCTTGGCTAGTACCGTTTTAGGCTTGTTTTTTTATGAAACATGTATGTTAAGAACCTCTATGTCCTAATTTTTAGACTTATTTTTTCTATTTGACATTAAATCATGCTACTATTACATAATTAACTACATTTTTTAATTCTTTCGTATTGCTAAATTCTATAATCAATGTCTATTGCGATGTTCCACCACCTTCTTCATATCTAACATTTGTACTAGATCTTATAATTGTTTGTCCAAGCTCTTCTCCACAAGGGTACTCATCATAAATAAGGAAGCTTATATAGTTACTAGAGTCAATCTCCATTGGTTAGTGGCCATCTAGAATTGAAACTTCAAATGTATCCTATCTTCCTTCAATTTCATTATGATCTTCATTATGTGAAGTAACTCCACCAATTGAATTATTTTCATTATTGCTATAATTTTCAATGCTACTCTTTTTTTCAAAAGTATCTCATTAACTTCATCATGTACATCACCTCCATCAGGGGCATACATCCCCATGATTTCTAGTACTACTCTTTTCTTCAAAAGTATCTGTATTAACTTCATTATGCATAACATCCCCATCATTTTTAAAGCCATAATCAGAACGTCAAGCATATGTACAATATACACCTCAATTATCTCATGTATTTTTTAAAAGATTAATTAAATTATTACAACTTTTATTAGATTTAATGATCTTAAAGACTCGTGGAATATAAACCCTGGAAAGTTTTATCAACCTATTGGTATCAAAGTTCCTTTTCCCATCTTACAAAATTATTTATAATTGACAAAATCAAGGTCAACGTTATCAATATAATTTGATGACCCACTATCTTAACTCAACTTAGGATCTAGCTTAAAGTATTCACTATAATATAACTTCAAGCTTTCATACCGAGCCATTATAACCCTACAAATGACAAATAAATAAGAAGATACATATTTACGAACATATACATATATAGGCACATATATAATTTTAAAAACATACACATATTTGGGAACATATACAAACCTAAATAGACACCCCACTAAAGAAATATGAACAAACTAAGAGAATGAAGTTGTTAAATGTGCATATCTTCATACATGTAAACAATACTTTGTCAAGAACCATATACAAAGGAAAAGTTTTATAACATAATTATCAGCATGTTGGCATCCTTGCTACTCACCATTTAAATGAAAGGTATCTTATAACATAAATATTAGTACTAACCTAGTAGGACCAATGATATATGTTAATTTAGGTTAGGAATGGTAGTGTCTTTCTTCTGCACCTGTCTTCCAAGTCGAGTCTATGTAATACAAAAATAAGCATAAAAATATTTGCAATCTTGGTAAATGAGGTATGTAAATTAAGAATTAGATTAATTCATATTATCTTTTGAAGAGACCATCTTCTATACATACATGATTAACAAAAATAGAAGTTTTTTTAAAATAGAAATTTTTTTGGATTGAGATGGAAGACACTAAACTTTTATCAATCCTTTAAACTCATTATGTACTCCATCTTAAGGTACTTTTACTACATGAAATTCTTTGAGTTTTTAATTTAAGCTATCAACAAAATTAAAGAATCCAAATGGATGACACAACGTATTTATATTTTAATTACCGATAAAATTTTACACACAAACACATGCAACATTATCAGAACATGTTAGGACCACATAAATAAATTGTACTAATTGTAAAGATGCCTACACAATATATAAATCAAAAAGGAGTCTGTCTCCTTAACCTAGACAAAAAGAAATCAAAATCAATTAATACAAGAGTTAACATGTAAATAGAATAGTCTCACATACACAATGAGAAGAACTCAGAGATGATACTCAGATGAAGCTAAGAGAAACAGACGATAATAAAATAGACTGAGTGAGGGTACTTACACTAAATTTGGGAAGAGACTAGGCGAAGATGAATATAAGTAACAAAGAACGCAAAGCAAAGAGGAACAAAAGAGAGATCTACAATTAGGAATTGCAACAGAAAAGAAAATGAAAAATTAAGTATTCAAATCTGTAATTTTTCAGACGGTGTTATCTAGGCAAGCGGAGTTCTGATTGTAAACTCTTCTTATCAAGTAGAATGCTTAATTAGCAAGAAGATTCACAAATAAATATTAGATAAAAGTCAAATTAAAATTATTTAATAAAAATTTGACAAACCTTTTAATTATTGTTTAAATTAAAAAAATTTTAAAAATTAAAATTCATATAAATTTTTAAAAGTATTTGAATTTAAATTAAATTTTAATAAAAATATTAAGATTTCATTTAACGGTTTTGTTTTATCGTATTGCTAGTATCGTTTTCAAATGAAGTTCCCATAAATTTTCTCTAAGCGTTTGTCGCGTTAACATTGTCCAAGATATACAAAATGCAATTTTCCCGTCCCGTTTTAAATTTGTACTAAGAACTCTTATGAATACTATCGTGATGATGTTTCATAACTGGGAAAGAAAATATTGATATCCAGTAACAACAGCCTTGTTGTTCTTTGGTGAGGATACAAGAAATCATTCTCTATTAGAGCATGCTAATTAGCTTCTACCTGAAGAACACATGAAGAACAACGAACCTAAAATATTATACATCATAAGTGCTACAAAAAAAATTGAAATTGATTGCCCCAAAAGTGGAAAAATCAGCAGCCGACTTGTTGAAAAATGAAAACTACGACAATCACCAAAACCAGGCACTACGGCTATCAACAGCCTTAACAGATGTGGATATCAGAGGCATTCGGCCAAACTCGGCAACAAATCTGTTGACGCATGTTGTTCTTCTTTCGCTATGACCTCCCAAGCTACTAATTCCAGTAGAACCAATCTCAAATATCTTACCTACAAATATCAAACAAGTAAGAAATTGTAAATAAAACATGCATAATCTCACTGACTGATAACAGCTGACACGACACAATTAACAAGAAAAAGGCAATTTATATAAGATAAAGTAGTTACCTTTCACCCAGATAGGGGGAGCAGCAGTCACATTGGCCACAAGAAAAGACATAGCAATATCTTCACAATTCCTGGTAGTCAATATCAACGATCAAGGACAGTCAATCATGTATACATTAAAACGAAAATAGAAGAAACAACAAATAGGTAAATCTGAAGCAGAAGCACCTGTTCCTGGTGACATAATCTCTGATTGATGCCGGCATCTCATTCGTGTACATACTGAGATACTTTTTGTGGAAAAAAGCTGCTTTTGAGAGTACCATACTGTAAGTACCAGTCCACCAGACAGACCACCATCCACCATATCTGCAGTATTCCTTTCCCCCCTGATACAGAAGTCACAGAATTTTTAACAGTTTGGTTAGTTTTAAGAAAACAATCACACACAATCAACGGTTAGAGCCATAGCTTCCAGCAGAACAAAGACTGAAACAAGAGATGACAAAGTCCTTTATCAGCTAACCGTTCTTAAAGTATTGATCTTTCAAATCTATGTGTCATGGCAATGTAATGTAATGCATGGGTATGAGAACCAGCCCATAAAAGAAAAATTCTCATAGAAACAATATAGCTTTGCGGTATAGTAGGTTTAGAACATGGGTCTATGCCCCACATAGGCCAATAAGTGCCATTAATTCCTGCACACATCGTCGTCCTTTAACATATTAAATATTGAGGACCATCGAAGAATCTAAAATATGAAGAAGCAGAAAAATAAGTGAGTGAGAACATCACAGAACTAACAGCAGCAAGAAGAACAAATAAAAAGATGAGACATACAGATTGATCGACCCAATGTGCCCGGGGAACAAATCCCACCATCGCATCTGGGGCACTTCGCCAGACATTGAATGCAAACTCCACTGAGGAACAAGGAAATATGACATCATCATCAATTGAAAACACAGCATCAGCCTTCAAATCCTTGATTTCTTTAAATCTGTTGTTCAAACTGTCTTCCTTGTTTATATCAAATACCAAGTCTACTTTCCTTGCACCTCTAGAGTTTAACTGTACAATATCACTTAGAAATTGGATAAGAGATTCTGACGGAGGATTAGGTTCACTCCAGACAATATGTATGGAATCAAGCCCTGGACATGATGAATAATGAGAAATTGATTTCTTAAGCAGATCATATCTCTTCCACGTGTTCATCAAAATGGCATACCTCTTCCTGCATAAAAATAGCAAGACTCCATTAAGAGGAAAGAAGGAAAGAATCTTGCCAATCAATTATTCCTTTTGTAGGATAGAGTTTCATTTGCATATATTTCCGACTAATGATTCCCCAATCCAAGTCATGCTGATCAGATGCGGAATGATTTGAACCAGTGTACAAATGCTAAACTGAAGAAATTGTATGTTCATTAAGTGGTCCAAGCCGCATTCATAATAGACCTCCTCAGAATAGTTTCCTTTTTCCTTGATTCTTTTGAAGGGGAAACTTCTGTACAAATATAACTTTAAATCTCAGGCAGAACCAATCCCAAAAATGAAAAATTAAAGTCATTTATGTGAATAAATAAGTCAATACAAGTAAATATAAAAACATATATTTCCAAGTCTGTAGGTTATAAGGAACGTGAAAGGCCTTATCAATGCGTTTCCTATCAACCGGCACATCATGAATCAAACATAATCAGCAAACTTTTCTACTTCATTTTTCATTAAATTCGACAGACAAGAATTTTACCAAATGTGGACACATGAAATTTAAGAACTGTGAGAAATTGCAACATAAATATCCAATTAGAATTGGATAACAACCGAGGTTAATAAGAGATCGAAAAGTCCAACGAAGTCGCACTTACCCTGGAACAGCAAGAGGATCAGAAGAAAATACGCTATTATTTGTCCATCCAATGAACTCTGACGCTCGGCCAGCGAGCGCAAGAAGCGTAAATGCGATGCAACACAAAAGAAGCAGCTTGATCTTCGCCGATCCAGCGGTAGTTTTCATTATTTGCCGAAATCTTTGTACACCGCGACGATTAATCCAGGAACCTCCTCCTCTCATCGCCGTTGGTGTGACGCTTTTATGTGTATTTAGATACAAGTTTCAAGTCAATGATTCGCAGAACGGACCAAACCAGAGCCACGGGGTGGTCTATTGACGAGTCGACTCGTCGGTACAGTACCGTTGTCGGAAGAGAAGAAGAGAGCATAAGCTAAATAAAAAAGCAAGACGCGGAAAAAATGGAACAAATAGACACGTGTTCTGGTTCTAATAGTGAAGCATCATGGAGGTGCTGTAGCTCTTGGGAAGCCGATGAATGTCCGTCCTCCTTTCACATCTTTTATTGCTAACTGAAACACAGAGGGTTTTGGTCCGTTTGGATCTTCCCATTCGTGGGAGGACAGCGGAGATTGTTATAGCGTGTCGAACGACTATTTTTTATATTTGTGCTCCCGACCAGGAGCTTGCCTATCATATCATAAGCCGCTCATTCGTTACCGTTGAGATTTAATCCTGTGATGTCAACTTTGTTTTGTTCACTGCTGGGCCTGGGACCAGCAGTCTCGGACGCTCCGTTAGCATTTCAAGGTTTGGGGAAGGACTTCCATGATAGTTAATAGATTCTATTGCATAAATTCCGAATTCAAATTTCAAAAATAACATAAGCTTTAGGAGTTTCTACTGCGTTTAGTTTTAAATTTTAGTTTTCTATTTCAAATTTAATTAATTAGAATTGGTTCATTATGCTAAATTAATAATTGAGGGATGATTAACAATCTAACTTAAGAATAGTGTTTTGAATTTGTTACTTACGATTGTGGGCCTCATTTGAGTGGAGGCTTGAAAGGTAAGGAAGAAGGATGTATTCAATTTAAAGCTAATAATATAACTCCGTGAAAGCTACTACCCAAGACTAATCGCTGGAGCACATACCAACAAACACCCAGGCGTCACGGTAGCGTGCACAAAGGCCCAGTTGAAATAAGTGGGAATGGAGATCAGCCGACGAAAAGTCGGTTGGAGTTAGGGATGGCGTGTCCAAAACAAAACATATCGAAAGGCTCGTAACATCCAAGATAGAGGATAAAATGGCTTTCTCAAATTAGTACTACCAAATTCAGGATCTTGACCCTTGGCGAATAGTCTTATCAAGTTGGTTTATTTAATTTAAATAACTTAATGAGGTGTTATGTACATTCTATATGCATATACATTTAGAATTAGAAATTATTCTAAAATAAAAGTTTAAAAAATTAAACCAATATTAGGTCTTTATAAAATTAACTAAAGATTGAATAAAATTAAATAATTTTAAATATAATTTAAAGAAATTGACTTTATGCATTGAACAATTTAAAGTTTAGTTTAAAAAAGAGAGTATTAAATAAAAATTAATGAATTTATTCATTACAAAATTAATTAATTAATTAAAAAATTTACCAATTTTTAATAAATGATGAACCGATAAATTTTTTAATCAATTAATTGTAAAAGTATCGTCAATATAATCATAGGCCTAGTAGATCTATCAAGGCCTGTTTTGTTCTCCATAGTTGGCCCACTGTCCATACAAGCACTAACTGAAGTTAGCAGTGCTGGCAGCTATCCTATTCCATCTTTTTCTTCCGAAAACCCTAGACCCAGACCTGGAGCTCTCACACAAGTAACAACTCCCTCCTTCTAATTTTTGGCCTTTCGGAGATCTGAGAATGGCGACTACCGAACGCACAGTCCTGCAATTTACACCAACACCATCTTCAACGACTCTGTCGGCGAAGGTCCACCCCTTGGTCATCTTCAACATCTGCGATTGCTATGTCAGGCGTCCTGACCAAGCTGAGCGCGTCATTGGCACGCTCCTTGGCTCCATCTTACCCGACGGTACGGTTGATATCCGTAACTCTTACGCCGTTCCCCACAATGAGTCTTCCGATCAGGTCATTGCTCTCTCTCCTAAAGACTTTGTTTTTGTTGTTATCTTCTCATTATGTCGTCGTTGAATTCTGGTAATTTATCTTTTTGATGATAGAGGAACGTGCTTGAGGTCGTAATTTTCCATTTATTACACTCCTGTTTTGAGTGTGTTAGACCCCCGATCTTGAGTTTCTTATGGTGATTAAAATTTTTTATGAATACTAACTTGCTTAATATTTCAGATAGGTCCTGTTTTAGTTTGGGATGTTTACTATAAGTGGTCCTGCTTTAGTTTGGATGAAGTATAATTACTTGCAACCTTTTATGTATTAATTTAAACTTAACTTGAATTTCGAACTTGTTGACAATGCTAAACAAGAAAAGGGTAAATTAGGATTTGAGCTTATTTTTAATTCATATCTATTTCTGAGCAATTTTCTTCTTTAAACAGAAGATATTTTGCCCAGCATTTGAACTAAGAATGTGAAATTAAACAAGGGTAAATCAGGATTCTTCATTTCTCTGTAATCCTCTATGTTTATTTCCATTAGTAGATGACCCATGGTTATTTAAAGTTCAATTTTTAGTTACTTTTATTTTGAAGAATATCCAGGTTCTTCTAAGCAATGGGACAAGTCTTTGATAAGGCAAACATATCACTTTGCAAATTTGGTTTTGGTTGTGATATATGTTCATGCTGTAGATAAGTTTCTCATATTTGATTATTCTTGATGCAGGTTGCTTTGGACATTGATTACCACCACAATATGTTGTTGTCTCACCAAAAAGTGAATCCTAAGGAAGTTATTGTCGGATGGTAATTCCACTTGCTACATGTGATTTAACGAAATAAGAGAAGGAACACTGAACATTCATTTCACTAGTACTGCTTTGCTTTGCTTGTACAGTGAATTTCTAGGGAACACATTCATTTTACTAGTACTGCTTTACTTGTACAGTGAATGTCTATTATGATCTTTTCCTAATTTGGCCGTATAATAATTTACGTGGATGCTTGCTTTCTACGTTTGCTTTTCTGAGAGTCTTATCAGAACCATTTGAGCTTTCAGGTATATGGTTGATCTGGAGTCCAGTTTGACTCTCTATAACAAGAGTTATGAATGTTTCATATGTTCTCTCTTTTGAAGGTATTCAACTGGGTTGGGAGTCACCGGTGGCAGTGCTTTGATTCATGACTTCTATTCTAGAGAAGTTCCCAGCCCTATTCATCTGACTGTTGACACAGGATTCAGGAATGGAGATACTGCCATAAAAGCTTATGTTTCTGTTAATTTATCTCTTGGAGATAATCAACTGGCTGCACAATTCCAAGAAATTCCTCTTGATCTTCGCATGATTGAAGCTGAGCGAGTTGGATGTATGAACCTTCCTATATTTTCCTTTTACCAAATAATTGCTTCCACATTCTGAAGGATCCTTGCACACATGTAAAGGTGTATGCATGATCGTCCACTTTTCTGTGTGGCTTCTATCTGCGCAAATTATAACTGGATATTGTTATTAGTTGCATTTATTTAGGGCAACCATCTAATATGCAACTGCAATTTCTTCTTTTTGTATGTGCTTTTATGTGGCTAGTTAGATTTGTGATGAAAATTGCAAACTTTTTTGCCTTTTATTTTTTCCCTTCTCATTATGAGAAAGTTAGATGTAGTTTAGTTTCTATATCGGGTTCCTTAATTAATTAGGATTCTGGGGGTTAGGAGTTGAAGACAAATCCCTGCACTATTTTAAATTTAAGTTTGATTTAGGTTTTGTGCTTGTAATAAAATTGCAGTTGACATCCTGAAGACAACAACGGTAGATAAACTTCCAAATGATCTGGAAGGAATGGAAACTTCAATGCACCGGCTACTAGTTCTGATCGATGATATATATAAATATGTGGACGATGTTGTGGTAAGTTAGGATTATATTCTTTTTCTAGTCTTGCCTATCTGTTGCGTGAAACAAGGCTTTGGAAACTTCAGGAAGGGCGTGCCTTACCAGATAATGTCATTGGACGATACTTAACTGAGGCTGTGTCTTCCCTTCCTATACTATCACCACAGGTCTTTGATAAGCTTGTCAACGACAACTTGCAGGTACACAAACTAATTGTTAGAATTGTATGATCTTTAAGATGATATCTGTTATCATTCATAGTGTTTTATACTTATACCTTACTATTTTCAGAGGAGTCCATTTATATTGACCTTTTACGCTTGGTCCATGCAGGACAATTTGCTATTGTTATATTTGTCAAGCATTACCAGGACACAACTCAGCTTAGCAGAAAAGCTGAACACGGCCGCCCAAATCCTCTAATTTGTTATCCGACTGATAATCGGCCATACTGGTTTTGAAGATTTTGGTGTTGGTAATGTATCCCCGACATTAAGGAATCAACTTTATAATTTTTGAGAAGGCGTTGTTGGGTCGGGTTGGCTATGACACAAATTTATCCTCTGCTGTCGCCTTGATGCTTTAGTTGATGTGCAGAAAATTTAGCATCAGGATAAGTTTTACACTGAATGGTATTCTTTTTGTTTTAATTTAATATTAATGCGAAAGTTCGACGTTGGAAGCTTTGTCCAAGATATACTGTGGCTTGGGCTGGGTTTGCACAAATCTCTCCGTCATTTGGTATGAATCCGACGAGATCGGATTTCTATTTTTATGTAATCACGAGCACCGTATATACTCTTCAGGATGGCATAAGCCCTCGCTCCTCAGTCCCCGGTGAGGGACAGAGTCTTGAAAACAAACTAAATTAACTAATTCGTTGTTTGAATATTGAATCTTAAAGAACAGACTAAGCACATGACCTTGACAGAGAGTATTCGTTGCGATGGCTTTGTTAAAATTCCTTGACAGTGGGGAGTCTACCACTTCTAAATTTCACGATCTAGCCACTTGGATAGTAAGGAAGTATAGTAATAGTGTCTGTCTGAAAATATTTTTGAAACTATTTTCGGCTTTCAAAAGCAAGTTTGTATTAAGAAGCTGATTTTAAAGTACATATTTTCTATTTCCCAAGTCACTATATTGATTTTAATTAATTTTAGAACATGATTTCTAGATCAATAATTGGATAGGTTTTTTTATGCTGTCACCTGGTAACAAAAATAATTTTTATTTACAGTAGTCGACCTAATTTCATGGTTTGAGATAAACTCTATTTGTCATGTAGCTAAAGTGAACCACTTGTTCTTACCAATTTCATATTTTTAGAGCTCTTGCATCATATAGTTATCTATGCTACCCAGCAACGTAATGTGAGCAAATGAGTTTTTCTTCCTCCATATTTCGTAAGTATCATGATCTCTTTTATCTTCGACTGTATTGCCTTCCTCAGGTTGTTTATGGTACTATTTAATGGCTTTAGAGT
>JAOQMM010000173.1:9007154-9031404 GCA_027563515.1 Erythroxylum platyclados | reverse complement strand
AGAATATTAGTGTTGGGTGTCTTTCAAGAGGAAGCACCAATATCGGGAAGTCATTCAATGATTTCACTTGGGGAACATATTGAGGAAGGTGGTGGAGGGGTAAGGTTTAATGCAGAGAATGCTGATTGAATTTATGCTGGGTCAGAAGGAGGATTGGAGAAATGATTTCTAGATTGCATGTAGCGAAAACGACAAACAGCAACGATGTGGCCAAATTTTTTACAATTTGGAGGTAGAGGATGGGAATTTGAAATGTTTAATTGGGTTGGATCATATGGGCTGATCTGGGCTAGGTCTTGAAAAATTATTAAATGGCCCAACCTAGTTGGAATTAAAAGAGAGCCTATTTAGATCTTGTGGCTCAATACTCCCAAAGATGCACATATGTTGGTTGGAGAAGTTAGGTCGTCCTCCACCCCTAAGAGTGGAGAGTTAAATGCCTCGTTGAGTCTCCAAAGCCATTTATGGTGGAGTTTGATGGAGGGACAACAGGCATTGTTCATGAAGCAGCAGTTTGGCTAGCAACTCAGAGAAGGATGTAGTTGATTCATGATTCTCCATGGTAGTGATGAACGACTCATATTTTAGAGGATGTCCGTTGATGCTAAAAAGAACTAGGTCATCAGACAATATTGGATCACCTACCACTGCCGAATCTTTAGTGGTAGTTGCAACGATTTTCAGATAATCTATGATGGTTGAATCACCTTTTCTGGTGATATGAAGACGATGACACAGGAGTGATTTTTTAGTTGTGGTTTATTGAAAAAAATGAGTCTTTAGTGCTGTCCAGAGACTTCGAGCAGTGTTACAGCTGAGAGCAAGAGATGCGACTGTGGTGGTGAGACAACAGTGGACTAATTTGTCTTGTTTTTGCTATTCTAGGAATTCTGCTGAAGGAGGCAAAGTGTCATTAGTTGATTCATGGTGCTTGGATAGTAAAGTGATGGATCCGTCAATATATCTAATTAAGTTAGAGGTAAGTAATATGACTTTGACTTGATTAAGCCAAATTAGGTAGTTGTTGTTGTCGAGAGTTATAGTAATAAAATTGGTGATGTTGGTAATCGGTAGAGAAGTGTTGATAGTCTGCATTGTAAGGTTTTGCGTATAGTAATGTAGTGGGGTTGCATTTATGACTGGTATGATAGTGTAGTAGAACTACATTTATGTTCTGTATAGTTGTGTAGGAGGCCTGCATTTATGGCTAGTATAGTAGTGTAGTAGGCTCGTGTTTATGGTTGTTATAGTAATTTAGTAGGATTATGTTTACTTCTTGTACAGTATTGTACTACTATTGCATTTATGGCTAGTATAGTAGTATAATAGTACTGTGTTTACGACTGGTATAATAGTGTAGAGGTGAAAAAAATAGAGACGTAGCTCAGGTAGGCTAAACAAATAGAGACTTAGTTCAGGTAGGTTATAATACCATGAAAGAAATAAGCCAAAACTAAGAAGTTGAAAATAGAGTGTATTGTATTGATTTTCTGATGTAAATTGTTGTACAATATATGCTATATTTATAACACTAACTGAGATAAGATGAATCAATTTGTGATTGATTTGATCTCAACTAAATGATAAGATAGGATATGAGATTATCTAAACTAAGATAAGTTGATATAAGAATAAGGTTATTTGATGTAATTAGAACTGAAAAGATGTAAAAAATGTGTTATTCTCATCTTTCTACTTGCCTCTCTACTTTGCTCTATGCTTATCTCTCTGCTCTTTGCTTGCTATTGGCTTGTCATCACCGCGACCATCGCCCATCAGCTATAGATAATACTTTTGTTAAGACTAGACATAATAAGAAGTAGACACTTCAAGGAAAAGACCAACGTCTATCCGCACTTAGTAGGTGAGCTCCCAAAATCAATAACTAACCTGCATGGTTGGAAAGATGGGGGTGAGTACACTAGGTACTCCGTGAGCAAGAAAAACCATAAATTGCAAATAGTACCAAGTATAGACCAAGATGGTCTTGGTGGCGTAATACCGCCTACTGACTTACATATTATGCTAAAACAACTATGTAAAACAAGTAGGCATCGAAATCATATAAGGTTGCCAAAACAAAGACCTGTATCGTCACCAGTATTGAGGCTCTGAAAATCCGGTGTTACAAGTCTAATCTTAGTTGTATCTTCCGGCAATCTATTATATCGGAATCTGTCACAAATCTCCAGAAAGTTGGCCAGATGAGTATTATGATCCTCATTAGCTAGTTCATAAAACAAGACATTAGTTTGCAGCATATTCAGTAGTGCTGGTTTGATCTCAAAAAGTTATGGTATGCACTAATAATCTCATTATTCCTTGTTGGTTAGCGTTGAACTATGGCCTCATGAAGTTCATTAGGATTCTTTATTATTCTCCTTGATTCCTTTCCTTTGTTATTTTCCTCTTTATTGCTACTTGGTATCTCGCTTTTTGAATCTCCCTCTCTTGCTTGTGATGTCAGAAACTTGCGTGTCTTTTACTTTGCTCGAACTCCTTGTACTTTTTGTTTCCATTCACTTGCAATCACATAATAAAAATGTTGGAAGTCTTTAAAGCAAGATGACTTGAATTGCAATAGATGCTATAAATAATCCCCATTAAATTTTTAATTAAAAAACCTTTTTAACTGCAAGTATATAGATAGTAACTTATAGTATAAAAAGTATTGTCCCATGAGGATTGTAGTAGTCACCTATCAATTCTTGTAAAATTTGTTTAAGGTAAACAATAAGATGAATAACTAAGAATTAAACTAAAAACAAAGACTTAATAACTAAAAAATGCACTAGGCAATAGTGAATTAATTGATTAATCAATAATGAAAACTAGGAATTACTTCTATCATTATTTATTTTCACTTTACCTTCTTAATTTAATCATATTTGATCCTAGATATCATATGATTATGATTACCATCTTATAAGATCTAATCAATCAATCCTAATTAAAATAGAAAGAAATTGAATTGTTATCTCTTAATCTACCAAAACTCCTTGTAACTATGTAATTAGATTTAAAGTAATCCTATGGATAACTAATAAACAATTAAGATCTCTCTTCAATTGTCTATTAATTTGATGTTTATAGGTTTATTGAGGTACCAGCTCTCACTGTGCAACACAATATAAGTGATCCAATCCAATATCTCGATTCAAATTGAATATAAAATAATTTAACATTACAAACATACTTCATTAAATTAAAAATATAAAGTTTAACAAATAAATCAACAGTAATTCCTGAAAAAGATCTATCAATCCATAGATGTAACTATATATAACAATTGAATCATCATTAATATCCAACATTAATAAATAAATAAATAAGAAAAGAGTAGATGAGTGAATCTGGATGTCTTCTCTTATTTGCCTTGAGCTAGAATTATGCAACCTTTATTCTTAAGATTTTTACTTTTTTTATCTCCTCTTGTTATGTTTTTCCATTTGTTAAGTGATGTTTTTTCTCTTCCTTATATGCTCTTTCAGTCTTCTAGGTTTTATCTAGGGTTTTTCCAGGTGTTTTTCTTTCAAAAATAGCCTTGAAATGTTAAAAGTACAAAAAAAATTACAACCTAAAAAAGCTTCTTACACGATCATACATGGCCATGCACAATCATACATGTTACTGCTCCAACTCTCTGGCATGATCGTGCATCCCAATTACTTTCCAATTTGATGCTTTATCATGCACACACAATTCTACCAAAGACTTTCCAATCTACTACTTCTTCATGAATGATTGTGCACGCTCGTGCCAGACATTATTCTCTAACTTTTTCTGCATCTTTTTTATTCAATTTTCCCATCTGCACTCATTACCAAACACATCAAACATCCCTTGAAACATATAGTTAAGATTAAATTCTTGCCTTAAAAACAGTCAATTAAACAAAACACATAAAGACACTAAATGTTTGCTTATCCCCAAGCAAAATTAAAACCACAAAACAACAAACACAAAACACAAAACACATAAATACACAATCATAAAACAATACAATAATGATACAATACATTAAATCTCATGAAATTAAACCTAGCCATAAGCATCAATCACTTAAAAAAGTTCCAATACACTAACTTATTTTATTCATGTTCAAATGATTTGATTTAAATACACATATGAACCAAAATATCGATACCTATTCATGTATACATGCCACTTGTAAGCATGCACTCATTCTTATTTATCAATTAAATAGGTAGGTCATCAATAAAAAACCATTCATGAAATTTTTTTGACATTTAACAAGAAGATCAACAGAGTCACTTTTATTGACAACATATATTATCAAGCTCGGTTAGAGTGTCACTCTAGCCTTTTGACACGAAGACAAACTTTTTGTCATAAATCCCTAAGTTACTCAGCTATATCATAACTTACAACTGTTTATTAGCTCTATTCTTAACCCTTTTTCAACAGGTCAACCAAATAGGAATTTATTTAACACATTTATACAACACTTTGTTATCTTTTTTCATATTTTACCTACATCACTTCTTCCTAGTCAATCACTCTCATGAAAAACTACTAATGATGTCTACCAATTTAAATGAATTCAATTATAAGTGCATCCAATAAGTGTCAAAAATTGAAAGAATAAGTACAATATTATAATCAACATACATAAACACCAACTTCACAAGCTAATGTTTCTTCAAAAATTAAATGATCATGTTCATAAATAAGCGAATTCCTTTCAATTTTATATTATTGACGCATTCACATAAAGCACGCATTAGGTAAAAAAAATGTTTATACAATGCTAACCTAATCAAAAACTAACACAATGCAAATGCAAAGTCACACATAAATGATATGCAATTGCATATATGTCCCCACACTTGAATAACTCATTGTCCTCAATGTGGAAAACGACACAAATCTAAAATCAACACGCATAAAATATATAACAAAACAAAATAAAAGGAATAAAAACAAGGGCAAGAATACTTATGGGGAATATTGTGATGGTGATGGCATCAGAGAAGGAACTTGGACATACTTCATGCTATGAACATCTATTAATTTAACTCAATGGAAATCAAAAGAACAAGGCAACAAATGCACTCAAAATTAAAAAATAAACTACCTAAAACATAACATGCTAATTTAAGGTCACTAGCTTGACAATTTCAACTTAATTTTTCAACTAGCTCCTCTTTTGAATTTTAAGGTCATATGCATCATCACATTAGGACTTACGCTTTTTATGTCCAAAATTTTCTATTCCATAGCTCTCATTCTATTTCTTTTTTTCTCCACTACTCTCTTTTCTTATTTCCCGTCAGTTTTGAACTCTAGAGTGGATGGCTTCTCAATGGAGGGTATAATAGGTGCTACCATCCTTACTAATGATTCTTGTTTTAATTTGTCACTCAACTCCCCCTTTCCTACTTCTCCTTCATCTTCTACATCCTTAACACTAACTTCTTTTCTATTGCACCCCTCTTGTTTTTTGATGCATTCATCCACTATATCAAACTTCATACAAGAGCTGCTTCCATTCAAATTCTTCAATACTTTATTGATGTTAAATTCAACTTACTCATCACTAGTCTAAAGAATAAGTTTCTCTTCATAAACATCCACTAAGGCTCTTCCTGTATTTATAAACGGTCTACTAAGAATTATTGGCAATTCTTATCCTCTTCAAGGTCTAAGACTATGAAATCCACAAGAATAATAAACTTATTCATTCTTACTGGCACATCCTCTCACACTCTAAACTGTTTCTTTATAGATTAATTTATCAATTGAACAAGCATGGATGTTGGCTATACATCTCCTAGCCCATTTTCTTGAAAATAAACAAAGGCATAAGATTAATACTTGCAGTTAAGTCACATAAACACTTAGAGAATTCTAAATTACCATTTATATATGGTATAGTAAACTCCCTGTATCTTTCAATTTTGAGGACATGTGGCTAGTAATTATGAAGCTGCAACTGTTTATCAAGGAAATCATTTTGGTTGTCCTCTTGGAGCTACAACTTTTTTTTCAAGGAGACTGTTTGGTTGTCCTCCCAAGTCTGCTTGTTCGATAAGATGTCTACCTATTTTTATTTTCAAGACAAAAAAGATAAAAATAAAATAAACTTTTGTATACTTTGGTATGTTCTCCAAAGCTTCCATAAATGATAAGTTAAGTTGCAATTTATTCAACTTCTCTAAAAAACTTTGTAAATTGCACGTTCATTTGATTCTTCTTCAGCTTTTGTGGGAATGAGATCTTAGGAACATATGGATGGGGAGGGACATATGGATTTTTTGTTTTCTTCTCTTCTTTCTCGTCCTTTTTCTCTTAGTCTTATCCTTGGTTAGATTCAGCTTTCTGCTTGGTTAGTCCTTTTAACTTGCTTTCACTTATAAGTGTGATGTGGATTAAAAATTTTGTTGCTCAGGAGACTCCCCTCAATTCATGTAGACAATGCATTAGTTAGTTGGCCCACTTAAAACTCTAAATTATGGATGAAAAATGCATGGTTCTTTTTAATTTGGTTGAATTTAGCTTCCATCCTCTTTTGGTTTATTCATCTTCAATTCTAATGAATTGAGCCTATCATACTGAAACCTTGGTGGGCCTTGAGCTCTCATTGGATACCTTGAAACATTGTTAGATCAAGAAAAATTTAGGTGGCTTTTTTTCTCAAGATTATAAGTATTAGAATAAGGATTATTACTACCTTGACCATATTGTGGCCCCACGTAGTTGAGCTGCTCTATGCTGTTATTTTCCAATAGGAAGCAATTGACTGAGACATGACTTCCTTGTCCACATAATTCGCATCTGTGCTTAATTGCCTTGAGTGAGCTAGAAGAAGTCACTTTTAGGCTATTGAATTGCTTGGCTAAGTTTGTTACTTCAACTTGTAATGTTGTCACTGAATCCACAGTAAGCACTCCTTTCTGATCTCTAAAGGTTGGTTGCTATTTACTCATGTTTGATGTCCAAATACAGTTATTATTTGTCATCTCTTCTAACAAATTATGTGCGACTTTAAATATTTTCCTCATTAACGAACCACCAGCTGTTGCATCTATGGTGCCTCGCTTGGGTGGATTCACACCATTGTAGAACGTTTGCATAAGGAACTCTTTAGGCAAGTTATGATGTAGGTAGCTCCTTTGCAACTCTTTGAATCTCTCTCATGTTTCATACAATTATTCCCCTTTACTTTACTGGTAATTGGTAATCTCCTTTATGAGCCTAATGGTCTTTGTTAAGGGGAAATATTTAGCCAAAAAAGCTTACATCAGCTGCATTTATATTGTTACATTCTCTAGGTTAAAAGAGCTCAACATGCCTTGGTTTAATCTTTAAGTGTAAATGGAAAGAGCCTCATTTTGTCTGCATCTTCTGATAACCTATTATATCGGAACATGTCACAAATCTCCAAAAAGTTTACTAGATGAGCATTAAGATCCTTATTAGCCAGTCCATAAAATTGGACATTGATTTGTAGCATATTCAACAGTGCTGGTTTGATCTCAAAAGTGTTGGTTTGCATTGATTGTCTCATTATTCCTTATTAGTTAGCATTGAACCCTAGCCTCATGAAGTCTATAAGGGTTCTTTACTATTCTCCTTCATTCCTTTTCCTCTTCCATTTTCCAATCTATTTCTTCTTGATGTCTCACTTTTTGAATCTCCCTCTCTTACTTGGTGATGTCAAAAACTTGCATGTCTTTTACTTTGCTAGAACTCTTTGTAGATCTTATGTTCATGCACTTGCAATCACACAAGAAAAGTGTTAAAGTCCTTAAAGCAAGGTAACTTGAATTGCAATAGATGCTATAAATAATCCCCGAAAACAACGCTAAAAACTTGTTGAAGTTTTAATTAAAAAACCTTCTTAATTGTAAGTATACAAATCGTAACTTATAGTATAAAAAGTATCATCCCACGATGATTGTAGTAGTCACATAACGATTCTTGTAAACTTTGTTTAAGGTCAATAATAAGATGAATAATTAATAAATAAAATAAAAACAAAAACTTAATAACTAAACAATGAACTGGGCAGCAATGAATTAATTGATTAGTTAATGTTGAAAACTAGGAATTACTTCTATCCTTATTTGTTTTCACTTTCCTTTCTTAATTTAATCATATTTGATCCTAGATATCCTATGATTATGGTTACCTTCTCTCGAGATCTACTTAAGTAATCTTAATCAAAATCAATAGAAATTGAATTGTGATTTCTCAATCTTTCAAAACTCTTTTTAACTATCTAACTGGATTTAAAGCAATTCTATAGATAACTAATAAACAATTAAGATATCTCTTCCATTGTCTATTAATTTGAAGTATATAGGTATGTTGAGGTACCATCTCTCATTGTGCAAAATAACACAAATGATCCAATTTAATCTCTCGATTCAAATTAAATATAAAACAATAAACATCACATGCTTACTTTATTAAATCAAGAATATAAAGTTTAACAAATAAATCAAGAGTAATTCCTAAAAAAGATTTTGCAATCCGTAAATGTAACTCTATGTAACAATTGAATCATCATTAATATCCAACAACAAGGAAATAAGAAAAAAGTAGAGAATTGAATTTAGATATCTTCTCTTACTTTCCTTGAGTTGGAATTCTGCAGCCTTCGTTCTTGAGATTTTTTTTTCTTTTTTGATCTCCTTTTTTATGTTTTTTCAACCATTAAGTGATTTTTTTTCTCTTCCTTATATAGGATTTTATTTAGGTTTTTCCATGCACTTTTCTTCCAAAAATAACCCCAAAACGTCAAAAGTACAAAAAACTCATGACTTAAAAAAGCTTCTTGCACAATTGTGCATGGTACTGCTCCAACTCTCCTATGCTCGATCCTGCCAAAGACTTTCAAATATGCTACTTCTTCATGTACGATCATTCTAGACATTATTCTCCAACTTTTTCTTCATCTTTTATTCAATTTTTCCTGTCTCCATTTATTACCAAACACATCAAACAACCCTTAAAACATAGAATCAATATTAAAATATGGCCTTCAATTAATAATCAATCAAATAAACACATCAAAATACTAATAAGAACATAAATCTAAGTCCTAAACACATGATTATCCTTTAAGAAAACACAAAAAATACACTCTAACACCTAAAAAACATACTATAATTTACACCAATCGATATCATCTATATGAATAAGAAAACAAGTAGTGAAGTTTTGAGCATAAATAAATAGAGAAGTATTAGTAAGTGAATTGCAAAAATTAGTAGCACGCAACAAATATTTTACAGTTCAATATACAAGGCCTGAGGAGCTTGTTTGAGACCATACAATGCCTTTTAAAGTTTGCAATTGTGATGTTAATACTAAGGATGAAGATAATTAGGGGGTTGCATTATGTAGCCTTCTTCATGTAGCATTCCATGAAAAAACACATTATTTACATCCAATTGTTAAGGGCCAATTTTTAGAAAATGTAAGATAGAAAATAATCTGAATTGTTACAGGTTTAGTGACATGATTTAAGGTCTTTAAATAATCTCACCTGAGTTCTTATAAAAAATCCTTTGTCACAATCCAAGCTTCACACTTGTCTATAAAACCATCAAATTTTTATTTGATGTGAAAAGTCTTCTTGCAGCCAATCAATACATAAGAGGATTCTAAAACTAACTCCAACGTACCATTTTGTAATAGAGCATTGAATTCAACATCCATAATCTTTTTCTAAAAGGGTTCTTTGACAACTTAGGCTACAATGGTAGGTTCAAAGGTAGTGAGTAGTAGGTGTCTAGTGGCGAGGTTAATGTATTTGTCATTGTAGTATTAGGATTTGTTTTTTTATATAAACTAGATGCAGTGAAGTGGACTGTGGGTTGGATGGTAATGAAGAATTGAGTAAGGTGAGGAGAAAAGAGTGAGGTGATTGGTGAAGTAAGTGTCGATCGATGATGTGATCCTATAGTTTGAGCTAATACATTATTAGCATAAATAGTTGATGAAAAAGGAGAGGAATTATAGTAGTAGACAAGGTCTGATGTGGTAAGGGGATAAGTGGTGGACCACCAATAGAAGAATGAGTGTTGTTGTATGAGGGAAGGTTGGATTACTCATCTGCCTGTGTAGAAACTGTATGGAAAGCATCCTGAATAAGATTAATGAATTTATGGGATTCATTGTGAACTTGATTAGGAAAGGTGTTCTCAACAAACTTGACATATCAAAATAAATACAAACGATAATGGTAGGATCAAGATATTTATATACAGATTGGGACGTAGATTAACCAAGAAAAATAAAGGAATAGACCTTAGTTGAAGTTGAGGTATACTATATGGGCATAACCAAGGATAACAAACATTCAAATGTTTTAAAATGTCTATAATTGGGAGACCTATGAAAGAGCATATCAAATAGAGTTTTAAAAGATAAAACTGATGAAGGAAGATGATTTATTAAATAAACAGTAACCTGGAAAGCATAAGACTAATAATATAATGGGAGTGATACAAAATAAAGTAAAGAAAGTCTAGTTTCCATAACATGTCTATGACGATGTTCTACAGTATCATTATGCTCAGGTGTGTTTGGAGTATAGTGAAATGAGAAATCTCACACGAATTAAAAGCATAATCAACTTTTGATACTCCCTCTATCAGTCTATTATCTGAGAAAACTAAAATGATTTTAGTCTAAAAATAATTTTCCACCAACCCTTTGAATTAAAGGAATAGAGTAAATGAATCAAGTTTCTTTTTTAAAAGGTGTAACCATATATATTTAGTCAATTAAACAATAAAAGTTATACAATACTCATAACTATCAATAGATCTTTTAGTTGGTCCCCCAAACATTAGTATAGATAAGTTCTATGGGCTTAATACTAATAGGAGAACTGTTAAAAAAAGGTAATTTATGACTTTTGTTGATGAAACAAGAGTTATAATGAAAGTAAGAAAATTGGAAGAAAAAAAAACTAAATCATTATCCTTAAATTAATACAAAGAACTTTATTGGAATGATGACCAAGTATGTAAATTGTGATGCCAATTAGATAAGGAAGCTTTGGTGGTAACATTTATCTGAGGATGACATGGAAAAGTTGTGTAATAAAAATCATTAATGTTCTTCCCCTGCATTATTGGCACCGTGCGAAGATCCTTTACAAAAAAATAAGATTAGAAAAATTCAACAAAAACTTAGATTAAATTTGCACAATTTTGCTATAGAAATAAAGTTGTTGAGTAAATATGGAACATACAAGACATTAGGTAAAGAGAGTGCTTGATGGGTGTATTAATTTTTGTGTGACTAGTATGGAAGAGAAAGACCATCATCCAAGAATATCTTGCCTATACCCTCATAGTCAAAATAAGATTGTAAAGCATATAAATTGGATGCTGTATATTATGATGCTACATTATCAAATAACCAAGGTTATTGCATAGCTATATAACTTATAGAGGTGTAGCATTTGCTACTGGACTTGGAACTGCGTTTGTAGGCTGAGAGTTATTAACAGATATATTGTTCTCTTTCAAGAATTTAGTAATCTTCCTGCAATCACTTATATCATGACTTGTTATTTCATAAAAACAACAAAATAAATCTGCTTGATACAACCAGTTGCCACTCTAATTTTGGCAAAAGCGAGTAATAATTCTATTTTACAATAGTTGGAATTTATATCATTGAACATAATTCGGAGTTCCTTGAGTCGATTTATAAAGACTGTTGTGTCCTGAAGTTTTATTTTTTAATAACATTTATCGTGCCAAGAACAAGAAGAGGTCTTAAGTCTATCTTTCAACATTCTCTCAAAGTTAGTTAACTTATCAAATAATTTTAAATATGCAATTAGTAATTCACGAAGCTGAGACAATAGAACTGAATTCATCTCCTAATTGGGTGATGATATGAATAATGAGATCTTTTTCATTAATTAGATTTTGAGAGAGCCAATTCATCAACTATAGATCACATTTTATTGAGGAATTCATCAATTGATTTAGTGCTTTTGGAAGTCTTAGCAAACTTACCTTTGAGAGAGATAATTTTAAATCGCCAAAAATTTGGGTTCAAATCCCCTGTCTCAATTACTCTGTTCTAACCCTATTTTTGCCCCAAAACGATGTCGTTTCGAGACTATTTACATATAAAACGACATCGTTTTGAGGCGAAAATATGGTTGGTACAGAGTAATTGAGACAAAGGATCTGATACCCAAAAATTTTCATAATTACGAGTAAGCCGCTCCCGTGCTTCTTTAAAAGATTCACATAAGGAGATGATTGGTTGAATGATCTCTAAATATCTACTCAATATTGCACTGTAATTAAACTTGCAAGGTATAATTTTATTGACTATAGGTGGCTACACGTTAATTTAATGAATGAGTAAGATTAAATCCATAATTTTGGAGCTTCTAGGGTTCCTATTTTGAGCCCCATAAGTGATTGAGTTGTATTGAGGGCTAGACCCCTGAAAGACATGGACTTCTTTTTGGATAGTATTGTCATTGGGGATATTGAACTTTCATTTCATATCTGTCCTTTTAGTTTCTCTTTCTGTATTTCTTTGTCTTCTATTCTCGTGATAATGATATTTTATCAGACATTCCAGTTATGTTCAGAATCCAGTGTTGATCATCATTGATGTTCAACCAGTGGAATAGGGAATACCACAACAAAAGCTTACTGCACTGTTGAAGAGGTAAAAGAGGTAAGGGCATAATTTCCATGAGTTGAAGTGATTTAAGCTTGACTGGTCTTTGGGTCTGGTTGCAGAATGCAACACAAAAATGCCTGAAGGTTTTTGTCCATGTGCCATTAGAGAATGCTGCTCATGAGGTTGAAGAAATTGGTATGCTATTTGAGATTGTCACATATTCTTGTGCTTACTGCTGAGTTCGCTTAAATTTCTTCCAACAGATGCTTTAAAGTATATCTTGTTCATAAGATCAACTGAGAACACTTTCTGCTTTCTTTCATATTTTCTTTGTAACAGGTGTGGAACATTTACGTAGGGATGTGAAGGACACAACTGTTAGCACCGTTGCAACAGAGGTATTGTCTCCAGGCATCACAAATATATCTCTTCTGTTCTCTCTATACTGAATGAAAGTAGCAGCACTGTCATATCAAAGTTGCATGAATTAAAAAGGTTTAAATGGAGAAAAAGCTCAGTTTTAACTATGTTCTCTGAAGTTTACAGGCAAACTCACAGCTTTGAAACGGTTGGATGCGCGGCTACGAGAGATCCACAGTTATCTTGACTTGTTATTGATGGGAACCTTCCACTGAACCACGAGATATTATGCCATCTACAGGTTTCAAGCCATCTTCCTGATTTCCCTTTTTCTGATGCTTCAGTGTATGGGAGTGGTAGAAATAGTTGGCGATGTGATTAATGTTAACAAATTCTTGCATCTTTCGTCTGAGTTTACTTTTACATATTGCAGGATGTATTCAACCTACTTCCAAACCTTAATGTGGCTGAGTTGGTTGAGGCTTTTGCAAGTGAATGAATAAAATGGGCAAATTAAATCTGGCTTCAGTTTTCAATTTTATTTCTTTGTCCTAATATTTTGCTTCTTCACATGTCTTCATCCCTTGCAGTGAAAACAAATGATATGATGTTGGTCATTTATCTTTCATCGCTGATTTGAAGTTTAATAGCTTTTCACAGCTTAATTAACAACAAGGTAAGCTTGCTTTCTCATATTATCCTTTCTAGTTATTTTCTTGTTAGCGTTATTGTGCTTCTAAGTCAACATATTTTGCCTACATGCTAAAAATTGTTATTGCTGATATCCATGTCTTTCAAGGGGACCCCGATGTTTCCCTACATTATGATATTAGCTCCATACTCAATGAACTAAATTGTGAAACCTTGATGCTTTGAGAGTTAAGAGGATCGACATAGTAATCAGGGGAAGCTTAGATGGCATAAGTGAGGTCATCTTCGGTTTGCCCCATCTTTTTAAATGATGCAAGTCCCCCTGTTGTCAACCATACAAGCTGTATGTTGTTCTCATTCAGTCTTTCAGTCAGCGGTCTATAATATCAACATACTTATATGTTGAAGAGCCAAAAAAGGTCTACATTTGCATGAATTCTGAAATGTCAACTTTTGAGCTGATTTAAAATGCTTAACAAAGAGCATGAGGAAGCAGAATACTCGAAGCCAGTTGTTGTACCTGCTACTGCTGGGGGCTAGACAAAGAAATTTTGTCTAACCTGGATTACCTCGACAGAGACTTTTTTGTTGCCATCTCTATGGGGTTCTTGCAAATGTTAAGAATCTCACATTTTCTAGAACGGACAGGACGAGGGAGGTTGATGAGTTGATCTTAGATGCATTCTTAGGATCTGTATTTCATCATAGGACATTAATTCATCATAATTTCCTTTTAAAAAGTTGTTACTTTCAGATGAAACGATCGTTTTTATGCGAACAGTTTGTGATGTGATAAAGACTGGCTGGAATTTTTGAAAACATGCTGTTGAAAAGGATTGATTTCGACAACATAAACTTGCTTTTGGTTTTGCAAAAGGTAATGGTACAGGTTACATAGTTTAGTTAAAGACATACTCGAAGAAAAAAAATTTACCGTCAAAATTATTCATTACTATTGGTTAACAAGACGAAAATAAGCAGGAAGATACATCTGCAATCTTTACCAAGAAAGTGTGTTAGTTTCATCAAGTAACGATCGTCACTCCATCAGCATCTTTTGAAGTGTCCAACGCAAGGCCAGGACAGTGAATCACAAGAGACCTATTTATTTTCAAGCCGGTACAGTAGTCGGCATAAAACGTTTTGAGGCACAGCTCCATAGCTTTGTTGATTTTGATGTAGTCTTAATCTGGTTCTGACCTTGTAATAGTATGCATACATGGCCCTGTACAAATTTAAAATAGTTATAGAGAATGTCTACCGGTAATTATTTAAAGATAATTCAGTTAATATGACAAGAACCACCAGAAATATCGATTATACAGGTCTTGTTTGGTAAACGGTTGATCAACTATTTTTTGGCGGATTGAGAGATATTTAGCTGTTTAACAATATCAAACCGTTAATAATCATTTGTGGTAATCAGATTGTTTTTAAAAACGCTCTTCATTTGCTCTAGTGGCTGAGAAATTAAGGGATGAAAAGACTATTATGTCCAAAAATTATTACAAATTACAAGAGAGGATAGGAGAGAGAAAGAGAGAGAGACAAACATAGATAAGCGTAAATCATTCAAAAATTAAACTAAGTTGGAATTATTTTTCAAAAATTACAAGTTGGAATTTTTTCTTTAACAAAATTTTGTGCTTTATCATTATTTTTAAAAATTATTCCATTTTTAATTAAATAAAATAAGTATCATTGGATTTGGTATTGTACAATACAAAAATTGCTACTAAATTATTTTATACTAACCAAATTTTTCTATAATGTTAGATTCAAAGATTAGATTTGACAGGAAAGTTTTCAGTTGCATTCATTGCACTTATTAATACTTGGATTAAATTTTGTAATTAAGAAGAATTAAATCATTAATTAAAAATATATTTTTATATTTAAATATTTTTAAACATAAAAATATTTCTACAAATAGTTATTATGTCTAAAAATTATTTTAACATTAATTTTAATAGATAAAATTATTAAAAATCTTTTTTAGTTTTAGTTATAAGATAAAACTAATTTTATTAAGGGATTACATTTTCATATAATTAAAATTAGTTTTATGCTTATTAACTACTACATTTTTCAGTTTAGTTTCTAACATTAATTTAAATAATTATTTTTTATTTTGAACATAGGCAAATAGGTTTTAATTTATTTAATTTAGACTAATTGACTGAAGCAAATTGAAATGTAAGCATAAATTCTTGTGAGAATATTTAATTAAATATTAAGATATAATACTTGTATCTTTATAAATCATTTTTTTAAGTTATGCCTTTATAAGTCATTTTACATATAAACAGCTAATACTAAATAGTTAATTTTACCAAACATCTTTAAATAAACAGCTAATGTTATCCATTGGTCAAATTAGTTATATTAATCTGTTGTCAGCTAACCGCTAATAGAATAAGCTAATAGCTAATGCAATTCGTTAATTATCAAACAAGGCTATAGTTAGATCTTACTTGGTATTTATATTTTAGGATTACAAAAAAAAAACAAACTTTACTCAATTTTGCAATTATAGCCCAAACTTAAAAAATGAGAATTAAATATTCAAACTTTCAATTTTGTCTCAATTCTAGCCTGACGTTAGTATCTCCGTCAATATTGTTGACGTAGTTTTAGTATCTCCGTCAATGTTGTTGACGTAGTTTCCCTCATAAGACAGAAAAATTAAACACTTATACACGTAAGACTTAATTAAACTAACTAATTAAGTTTCATTAAGTTGTTTAACTAAACTACACCGTTTTTAAATGAAGAAAATCCTAAATCAAACTCAGTTCTCGCACCAAAGTCAGTTCGTGAAAAGAGGTGCCTAAGGTGGCAAATTGGGATTTCATTCAGATTGTTAGAAACTTAATGAAACTTAATTAGTTAGCAGAGATTGTTTGATTGCGTTATTCATAAGTTCTACGACGAGGATTAGAAGCGACAGTTGGATGAATTCCAGTGTTGGAACCCTAGAGCTGCTGTCATTGACTCTCCGTCCACCATTGAGCACCTTCACAACCGAATATTGATGCTTCAGGTGGATTTGGACCTGAAGATCGAGTCTAGGGATGATTCCTTTGGAATTCCCAAACATATTGTGATTTATGACAAGGAAACATTGTTTGATCCCCAAGTTTGGGAGTTTCTCAAGTATCTGGTGATTGCGAAGCCGTTGATCGCCTACAATAGCGCGATGTCACACAAAATGGCGCTAGTCTTCAATCACAAGGGGTTGAACAAGCTAAAGCCGTTGATTGTATTGCAGGAGTTTGTGAATCATAGTGGTGTTATTTTTAAAGTGAATGTCGTGGGACAATTTGTTAAGTGCATTAAAAGGAAGTCGTTGCCTAGTGTTCCTGAGGAGAAATTGAAGAGCTTAGAGGGTTCTTTGTCATTTTCTCAGGTGTTGAATTTGAATAAAAGGAATAACAATGATGATAAGTTCAATGAGTCGATGGATTTGGAGGACATTGAAGTGTGGCCCCAGAGCTTTCTTCATCTAAAAACGATGTCGTTTAGTTAAACAACTTAATGAAACTTAATTAGTTAATTTAATTAAGTTTAACATGTACAAGTATTTAAGATTTTTGCCTTATGTAGCAAGTCATATCAGCAACATTAACAGAAATACTAGCATCGGGTTATAATTGAAAAAAATTGAAAGTTTGAATATTTAATTGTCACTTTTTTAAGTTCAGATTATAATTACAAAATTGAGTAAACTTTAAGATTTTGTTTGTAATTAACCCTATATTATATATAAAATAAACTATGTGAAAGGGATTAGGGATCCCAGTTTTATATATAGTCAAAGGGCAATTCAATCCCCAAGATATAATCTCAAACCCATCAAAAGTTAGGCTCACCTGAAAGGCTTCCAAGGACTTTGAACAATACAAGGGCTTTAATAACAAAGCAAAAGTCATCAGTTGAACAAATTAGTTGGGTTGGGTGGGTCATTCACAACAAACATTAAAATGATAATTAAGATTCTTTTTGCTTTGGGTTGTAGTAAAAACCCCTCTCTTCATTTTAATTTTTTGAAATATTTGACAAACCAACTACAATATTAACTCCCTTTTATAGGGATTTCTTAATAATTTTTAGTGGAACATTAATAAGAACTTTTAAAGACTAAAAAATATAAAGTTAATTGACTGAGCTAATATAAATAGTTGTAAGGATCCATCTTTAAAACACGATTTTGCATTTTCATAAGCTATTTTCATTTTCATGTGTTGCTTTAAGGACATTTCTCAAAATTCATTTGAGATTTATTAGGGTTTTGTTCTACGGGGTTTCATTTGTTATATGTGACAATTATTAATTATTTTGATTTTTTTATTGATGTCTTTTAAGGTTTTGACATCAAGTTTTTAATTTCTACATTCTTGGTTTTAGTTTTTGAAAGATTTTTTTTTTCTGTTTTGGGATACAAAATGCCTAAAATTTTAAAAATAAATAAAATGATGATCTTGTGACATATTTGTCAAATGATATATTTTTCATAGTACTCAACAGATTTTTTTAGATTAATCCCTTCTCATGTTATGGCTTAATTGTATGATAGAATGTCCATGTGAAGTATATACCAATGCAAACTTTTTGACATAAGTTCATTGAAGACTTAGTTGAAGAATTAAGTTGCAATATAATAAAATCAAACGCTAATATTTAGCCTCAACTTAGTCCTTAGGACACCTATCTACTTATAAGTTAATATAAAATGATTAAGGCGCAACTTGATAACTTTATTGATTTTTTATGTAGTTTCATTGATTTTAACCTTGTAATAGTATGTAAATGTGCCTATGGCCTTATTTGTCAAATGACTTATTAGCTATTTTTGGACTTATTGAAAGCTTTTAGCTGTTTGACATGGTCAAACAACTAATAAACATGTTTAGTAATCAGCTGATTGGGTTAACTAATTGAACTCAATCAGCTGATTTTAGAAAAGCTACTGGGTAGGAGTGTTTTGGCGTTAGCTAATAAAAATTATGCGTTAATGACTATTGTGTCTTCGCTCTTTTCTCTCTAGTCTTTCGGTATCTCAACGTTGGCAATAATAATCAAAGAGACCTATCTGCTGTTGGGTCACATGAAAAGCTAAAGAGGCTACCCCATATTAGACGTTGACGTCTTGGTGGAGGAAAGCTCCGACTGCTTCAGGTTTGTGGTGAAAACCGATAATATTGGATAGGTTAGAGCATATATGATCGAAATCTACCCTGGGGTCACTAAAATCGTAATTAGGCCAAATGGGTACCTTAAGTTCTCTTCGTTGAATGATTTGGAGTTTGATATGTGGAGGTTTAGGTTGCTGGATTCCACAAGGTCGGAGCTTGGAAGCGTGGTGTTTGTTGACAGTGAGTTGATCGTGACGGTGCCAAAGACAGACGAGGCCAATGAGGGGACTATTAATGATGGGGAGTTTAGAGGCGGTATGGGAAATAATAGCAACAATAATAATGCCAGGATTGTGCTTGTGCAGTGATAAATTACTGCTTCAACTTTCTTTTTTTCTTTTTGGCGCTTATCTTGAATTATGTTCTTCTGGATGTTAGATTTTAATGTTCTTGGTGAATGGTACTAGGTTTTGTATCCTAGTTTTCATCTTGTTGAATGAATCAAGCAAGTTTTTTGTTTTAAAGTTCTAGCACATGGATAGTTTTGCATTTTGTTTGTAAGCACCAGTCACTATTGTTTTCTCATTAGTTTGCTTCAAACTTTTTGCCTTTTTCTAGAGAAGAGTAGCATAAATCATAGTAATTGTGTTGGCATTCTATAGATTAATTTTACAACTCTATAGTAGAGTTCTTATTAAGTATTTAGTTCTATTACTTATAGGATTCATCCATATAAAGCTTGAAAGATAGTTAGTCCTTTCTTAAAAACGAGAGTGCCAAGTATAAGAAATGATAGAACTAGCAACAAATTCGATAGAAGATTAAGGGAAGTAAGCTTAAACAATCGTCTAACTTTAATCTGTTTTCCAAAGATCTCGTTCGTTTATAAATCCTACACAGCGCAACTGCGACTCAAAAAAGATAATTTAACATCAAGTTCACATAATTTTCGAAAAGAAATAAGATTTAGTGAGAGCTTGGGAACAAGAAAAGTTTTAAGCAAGAGTAATTTGGATGTGTGAATAGTACATATATGATGAACATGTATGATAGAGTCATCAATAGTATGAGTAATATACAGAACAGACTGTGTGGCTAAAGATTCAAGAATAGAATAATCAAAGGTCATATGATTAAAGCAAGCAAAATCAAGATACCAAAAATTTACCTAATGTGATAGATAAGGAAAGGAAGTACTAGAGTCATATTGGAGCTGTTAGAGAAAAGAGTAAAGTTATTTTAAAGAGAATTTGGGTGAGGTTCTTTCCATCGACCCCTCAATGGCAACAGAAGCAAAAGAAATAGGTTAAAAGAACTTGGAATAATTACCTTGTCCAAAGTTTTGTGTGAGTCATTTCCTACATTCGAAGATGTGATGCTCAAGTTTTTTGTAGTAGCTACAAGATCCCTTATAAAACTTCTTACCCAAGCTATGAGAAGTTTGAGGAGAGGAGATACAAGTTGTAAGAACAACATCAGTAGATGGGATAGAATTTTCCATATAAAGTGTATTGATGTGACTTTTCTCTGTGATGAGCTCCTTAATTACGGTGATGAGATTGGGTAGAGATCCTCAATGAAGAAGAGAGCTACAAATTGATTCTAACTCATCCTTAAGAGTCATCAACAAATGCCAAATATGTTGATGATCATGAAGATTTTCATAGATAGCAACAACAATAGAACTGGGACAGCCAGGATTACTAAATGCTATTTGATTTCAAAGTTCTTACAATTCAAACTTGTAAATATGAATTGTTTGTCTAGGTTTCTGTTACATTCGATGAAGTTTTCTATATACAATTGACATCATCAGATACAGAGTAACAATTTTTCAAAAAATTTCATACCTCCTAGGCAATGTCAAAGCCTCGAAAATCGAGTTTGATTGCTTTAGTACATGTATTCTAAAACTATGTTAAGATTTAATGATTCATTATATCCTAGGATACTAGTAGCTTTATGAATACATCAATGTCTTCATCTTTCTTTTGGGTTGGTTTAGGTATTTCTTCAGTAACAATATGCTAAAAGAGCCTCTCTTTAAGAAAACTACACATTTCTCAACCCTTATATCATAGTTGGAACCATCAAAGATGATGTTGATAGGGTTAGGAATGTATTAGAAAAGTTCAAAGGCATCTATAGTGAAAGAAGACAATAAAAGGGGTTTATAGAGTTGGAATTTAATTATTTTGACCTTCAAATCGGATTCAAAATGTCGAAGAACTTTAGGAATTGATTTAGTTTGTAAAGGAATTGGAAGAAAAGGAGTCAGATCGGGCGATTGGTCAACTCTTTTTTAGATCGAACCGAATCGATAGATCTGAATCAAACCAAAGAGGAGTTGATACTAACACGTGGATAAATAAGATAGTGACACATGGAAATTGGCTGCCTCTAAATGGCATTTTATCTTTATCAAATAATTATATTTGATCCTCTCATTACTCTTATCTTTAATTTCTATAACCTTTAATTATTCTCCTTATTCTATTTTTATCGTTTGGTCATTTTGTACTTAGTTTGTTAGTTTTCGTATGTACAACTTAATTTTCTTTCATCAAAAATCTTATTTGAATTGATTTTTAAATGTTAAATATGAAAAGGAACCATCTATGTTTTTTCTAACGATTTTTATCTTTCATGATGCTGGTCAAACCAGTCTCTTCTTATGTTGTCGTGGTTACATCACATTTGGCTAAATGCACAACGCCACCATTTTTTAAGTCTGTCACGACAAAGTACTTGCATTTTTCATATTTTCTTTGTTGTTTTCAAATTTTTATTTAATTATTTTACATTTGTATATTTTTCTTTAACCCTCTGTTAATTTTTTTTTTTGCATTATTTTTCTTTAAAAAACTATTTAAAGTGTGCTTCTGTCTCATGCTTTATATCAATAATATTAAAACTATCAAAAAAATTAAAACTATAAAATATAAAGTCAATAAAACAAGTAATTATAAATAAGTAGTAAGGTCAATAAGCCGTGATTTGAATTTTCAAAAGCTATTGTCATTTTGCCGACGTAGTTTCAAGGAGTTTCTTTTAAACCTATCTGAAGTTTGTTATTGACACTCTTTATGAGATTCACACTTGCAATTTCTTGACTATAAATGATTCTCATCTTTGCTTGATTCAACAAATTGATTTATCGATGGGGACCATCTCTGAAATTGGTTGAAGTTTGTCACAATATCCAATTTCTATTTTTATTTTCTTTTTAAATAAAACAAAAACTTTAATTGCTAATATCATCATAATTACACTTTTATTAATACGATTAATTATAATACTAGCCCGAATTTTAAAAGTAGCGTTACAATATTTTAATTTTCAAATTTTTAGTGAAAATAGTCTGATATTAATATATTCGTTAATATAAATGAACAAGACTTTATACAAATGTTCATATTGAAACTTAACAAAAGAATAAAAATAAAACTGAATCTGAATTGACATTTAAATCATGTACACTTTTTTAGTTCTATCAGGATTGAACCGTATTCTCATTTAATTTTTGCAACCATGTCAAAACAAATGCTAATTCATACACATCGTCATCGTTATAATATGAACAAAAAATAAACTATACATGTTAGCATAATAATATAACTTCTCTATTCATTTTCAATCTATAGTTAAGGACTTCAAACACACTTTCGGTATACAGCTTCCAGAGAGACGATTTGCCGTTTCCACGGATGCCTCTTGACAACAATACTCTAATAATTGTCAATTACACCTTCATGTCAATCGGTATACAGCTTCCAGACAATCGATTTGCCGTTTCCACAGATGCCTCTTGACAACGATACTCTAATTGTCAATTACACCTTCATGTAAATCGGTATACAGCTTCCAGACAAACGATTTGCCGTTCCCACATATGCCTCTTAACGATACTCTAATTGACAATTACACCTTCATGTCAATAACCTGTGGCAATAGCTTCCAATTACTTAGCTACGAAGTAGTTATAATAACATTTTTGGATAAAAGTAGGCTTGTTAAACGAATAGAAACAATTACCTGTAAACCCGATAGGAAAGAGATTGGTAAGGCAGATGGAAAACAAAACTTTGATGCGTGTGTCTTGGTCAGAAATCATAATTTTCCTCTTTCTTCCTGAACAAACTTTTGATACCTTGGAAATCCATTCTTATAAGCCGAAATCTGCAACAAGGGAAAAACAAACAAGTCAACCAACACGTAAGGTTTGATTTTCATAATTTTTAGTTCTTGAGATGGATCCAGTTTTCTACAGTATTTGCAATTGTGCAGGTTTTGGTAGGTTGCTATCATTAACATCACCTACTTCCTGTCGCCTACGAAAAGTCGCTTATTGTTGACTGTACTCTTGGACAACAAGCAGCTTCTAGATGGATTGAATTTGAATTGAATAACCAACATTACATTCTCAACTTCTAAGCTAATGTCAAAAAAGTCAGACAACTTGGGGGACAATGCTTAAATGATAAATAGCGATTAAAACATTTAATAAGTAAAAATTCTCAGAATACAGATGGGAAAGGAATATAAACGTTTTGGGGTTGGGAAAGGAATATAAACGATTTGGTATGGCAGTATAAACGACTAACTTATTAAATGCTTATGTGTAAAATAACTTATAAGAACATGATTTAAAAAAATATTTATAAGGATATGACTATTATATCTTAGTATTTCTTTCAATATTTTCATAAAATTTAAATTTTAGATATTTAATTTCACAAAAAAATAAGGTTATAACGCTAATAAAAAACATAGAATATATAATAAATATTATTATTATTACTACTACTAATAATAAATCTCTTGATGTTCGCCCATTATGCCCATACGAGTATGACTGATCATCCATTCCCGGTTTATTTTGTTGTTTACGCAGAACCGAACATGGGGTTCCACTTGCAGAAAAAGATAAAGAAAGTTGATCTTGAAATTCTCCAAATGGAGCCTTGCGTAAACAATTTTACAAGTTTCTTCATATTTATTATTCCTAGCTCTAGCTGGCCATTATATTTATATGCCCTCTTTTGTTCTCCCTAAATATATCTATCAAATTTAACAACTAGCATAGGAAACTATTACCACTGAAATCTAAGCCCTACGACCTTTCGTCTGCTCATTAATTTATACTAAACAATGGAAAGACATCATCCCTATGAATGAGGATATGAAAAGGCAGCCCAAAACGAGGAAGGCTAATTCCAGAATGGGAAAAATATTACTTGTATCACTAGACTGCCTAAAATTCAAAATTATCATCAAAAACACTTTCCCTCAACTTAGGACTGTCTATCATTGAATTGCAAGGCACTAGGCCGAGACAATTCAGGTTGGGATCCCCCTATCAACAGTTGTGAGAAACAATCAGTATAGAATCTGATTCCACACACTTCATCGTCAAGACAGAAACGAAGAATAGGAGAAAAAAAACAGGAAACTTACAGCTTCGA